>JTDE01001030.1:58633-68739 GCA_014338405.1 Paragonimus skrjabini miyazakii | reverse complement strand
CTTGATGTATACCCATACTTTCAACTAGGTGCAGTTACAAACCAACATAACTCAATATCTATGTTTAGGGCTCCTCCGTTATCGCTTATTTAGTAGGGATTCCTACCATTCTAGAAAGTTCCGTATCGTATTTCGTCTGCGAGGCTATCGTCATGTACATGCTAGAAAATCACTTTCTGAGGTGTACAAAGCAATGTATTGTGTATCCGTCTCACCGTTAACACAGTAATGTATAATTGTCAAGCAAACGTGGGAAACATGAAACATAGATAGGAAATAGTGTTAACTAATCAGTAGAAATAGTTACATACAAATAAGAATGTGAACAATCGAGATGCGTACACATCGTAAAAAACAACGAAGTTCCGAATGAGATCAAAGCAATATCCTCACTGTTTTACCAGTTACTTATTTCGCAGGCACCTCAAAATACACACACACCAAACATCAGGGAACAAACCCAAACAACAGTAGCTAACCTATCTCACGTTATTAATTGCCTACCTCATGTATTACGCCAGTCGACTTCGGTATCAGTCAGGAGTGTATGGGGTGGTATATGAATACATAACATCCTTAGTACACGACCTAATCCAACAAATTTCTGTGGCTTTGAAGACCGAGTGCATGAATTAACTTGATTCTCTCAACTGAATGTCCGCATGTTTATGTCTCGATATCAACCGGTTCGTGCGATTGATCGCATTAATCCACTTTCAGTGGGCAATAGATAGATCACTGCAGCATCCATGAGGCTACAAGATCAAGAATTTGATCAAATAAAATGAACAGTACGCACGTACCTCGTTTCAGCAACAGTGTAAGCAAGCCAAGTAAAGGAGACCACTGGAATGGGTAACAGAGGCGCCTGCGAAACTGCTTCGCAATATTTTCTTTTCGGCGTTTCTTCGGTTCGGCCAGTACGATTCAATCCTGCAACAGAACACTCGTCCCTGCGTAAACAACGACCTTCGCCAACACACCAACCACAATAGGGATCGCGAGCGTTCAGACAAGCAAGGCAAGTCACATAGGCGGCGCAGTTGGACAATTCGACACGGATAACCTGCAGAGAAACAACGAATTGAGTGGAAGATGGATCAGAGGGTTTGCGTGGCGACAATCACACTGTTTCGCTCCACTCTCCAAAATTCCACACTCAGGATTCCTCATTTGAAAATTCATTCGTGTCGTTCTAGACACAGGCGATCAAATAATAACTTCATTGGGTTACTAGTATAAAAAAAACGTTTGGGCAGGTGTAACTCTCCACAATTTATCTGTAATGAAGTAAGGTTATTTTTTATGGTACAATAATAACCACTATAGTAGTAGTACTGTGCATCAGTTACCAGTTCTCTCTTGGTTGAAGTGGACAACTCACTTTGTTCGGTGCGGTGACAAAAGCAACTGTCCCCGTAAGGTCCAACGCCAAACTAGTGAGTGGCTTACCCCCGGTGGTAAGCTGTATTGCATCCAGTCGACGAGACTCATACAACTGTGTCACTTCGTACTACAAGTAAGAAAGTAAGATATTTATGCAAAGAAAATTAGCTGATCAACTTTAAAACAACCATTGAAGTTGTATTCTTTCTCTTCAAAAATGTGATTGACTGGAAGAAGTTGCATAGGTAACCATTTCAAGGAAGAGATAGTGTGTGTACAACAGTGCAAGAATGTACCACATGAGTCTGATCATCTTCCATCGGAAGCAGTAAGAGCGACAAACAAAGAATAATGATTCATAAACTAAAGAGAACTGGCAACACTAATGATGAGCTGTAAAGTTCAATGCAAGTTATTGTATGTCCTTGATCAGTTGACACATACATTATCTGTCCAAAGGTTCATTCAAGGTTATTGAAATGTTTCAAAGGCAGAATGATGAGACAGTAACCTGTCCACTGCTTGCAAACGCACTACTCATAACCGAATCAGAAACCACCGACTTCCGTCATCTCATCACAGGCTCACCACAGGCTCAGCAAAGATGATTTTTTTCAAGTGCCAAACAGTAAGGAATCACACCGTACCGGCAACTGGATCAGACATATGGCGAGAGACAGCAAAGTGGTCCATCACTATGGTTACAAATAGTGGACGTTAAAATTTTAAGAGCGAGCACCCAGGGATCGATTGGACAAGTTGAGACATTGAATTACGGGCGTTTTGGGGTCCTCAATTGACATAGCGGAGCTATGAATGAAGCACATTACACCGATAATTTTGAGTACAAAATATCAAGCCACTATTATTTCTCCGACCAATTATGTTGGAAATAGTCATACAAGGGGAACTCGACGGTCTTCCAGAATGCACTTAATCAGAAACCGGTGGTCTTTATCACAAGTGAACGCAAGTAACAATCATTTGCATCAAAGTGTATTGCTCTCAGAAAAAAAAAGTTTATAACGTGAGCAATTTTTAGTATCAAAGTTAACTAATTACCAGCCATGAGTGGCCCTTAAGGTCTCTTCACTTTGTCCCGTTATTAAATCCCACATTACCAGTAATTCAGTAATGCGATACATACAGCCCCTCGCGAATCTCGAAAGCCTAGAGATTTCAGCGATTTAATGCCTTTTTATCCGTCCACTTGAAGCTTAACGGTAGCTCTTCCATTTAGTTTTCCACTCGACTTTATGTACACCCATAGTCCACTCGTGAAGAGGAGGCTCGATTAGTTGCTTATAAATATCAAGAGGGGCTCGTGTGAGGAAGAAGTGTTCACTCTCAAGCAGGGCTCCGACGAGTTTTGTCGAATGATGGACACCGGAAAGTACATCGGTACAGATCGAAAATGCATTAATTGAGATAGCTGTCTGAAGGAAGAGGAGTGAAAAGCGCCAGCAGAAGCTGCTTGTAATGTTCAAATGGAAAGAAGGGATGTTTCTTTAGGCGAATAGTGTACACAGACCAAATCACCGTTAATTCTTGATGTAAAAATGCTCTAAGCATGGGAGAAACACTTACTCTGAATCTAACTTCCGGAAGAGAAATTGTTTCAACAGTCCAACTAATAACGCTCTGCTGCACGTCATACCAGAGCCACTGTCACATTACTGAGTTTAGGTGTTTCAGCTTGTTCCGTGTAACCATCAAGGAAAGCGAACTCACTATGTGGTAATCTCAGGATAAGGGTTGATATAACAACCCTATACTAGCGTTGCAGGTTCCACAACGAGACTAAAAGCTTCCCACGTAAAACATTCCCGAATCAACTGTGTTACGCAGGTTGGTGTGCAAATGGCATTTACTGCTAAGGTTCTGATCATGATCTTCCGTATCGGTCCTAACGGCTTCAGCACAGTCGTTCCGATGTCGTCATCTAAATCAATTACAAACCCACCTTCCACATTCCCAGAGACTGAAGATTTTTCAAACTTGTCCACTCGATGTACTCGTGTTGTGTCGATTGAATGAGCCAAATTTACAGCCGCATAAGGAATGGTAACCCGCTGGCATTTAGTGCGGACTACACAAGCAATCTGTAAGTAGACGCAGTAAATCTAAAGCGAAGACAGTATTCAAACAACGCCCGCCAAACTACGGTCTTTCGCCGATGGGCAGCCAACATGACTGCCTTATCAACTGCAGTTTACTGCCGTCACACATCATGGTGGCGACATGAGACGTATTCTCCGTCATTCTTTGTACTATTGTGACAGACGACAGCTTACCGCCAAATCATGTATACTTTAAGATCCTTTTCATCTGACTTTGGGTCAGCGACGCCACAACAAGTGTGCACTTTTCTGATCAATCAGATGAGTTGGGTTGGAAGTCAGTTTCACTGGACGCCAATATGAGTACAGAATAGCAGCGATAACTGACAGTGTTCGAGTGAGCAAGTCAGGAAACTGGACTGTACCTATTTTAGATATTTCTAGGACTACGTAAAGGACAAACTGAATGCAGAAGAAACAAAGCGGCCGAAGAGGAAACAATATAAAGTGTGGACATTGACGTTTACTGCAGTTAGTAACAGCCGAACATAACAGCTCCAAAACAGTCTTGACTTAGTGATTTACCAAGGTCGGTCCGAACCGTGCCAGAGGTCCGCCCATATTATGTGTTAACGAAGACCGTTGAATCGAAAAAACTACTCCGGCTAGACCATGTATTCAGCGATGCTCGTGGACAATAAACACAGAAGGGCGGAGACCAGTATCAATGCCAACAGTAAAGTGACCAAATAGAGCAAATGGTGAACTTAAAGGATTTCCGGTATCAGGGCAACGATTTAAGGGTATAAAAAGGATATCTCTCTATATGAACTACCCAACAGAGGGTGGTATTTTTTCATGTGGTGTTTATGTCTGTTCCGATACAAACACTGTTCATATGCATCATAAGGGCTAAACCACATGCCAGAAAGCAATTTGAATAGATGCACACACACACACACACACGCAATCCACCTAGATACGATGCTTATCAAGTGAGATGCTGAGATTCACGAAGTAGGCCGACAATGTGTTGACAACTCAATATAGCTGATCGCTCTCAAAGTGGGTATGAGGACGCATCACAATCTGGCACCTTTTATGTGATTTATAAGGTGTGCGCTCTGGACACCACCAACGCTGACAAGTCCAGTTGATACGTCACGTACAAACAAAACAGTCACACAGTATGTGCGTAGGCGTGCTGTCGATAAGAATGGACACAGCTGCTACCTTCGCCAAGCTGATGTGGACCTGATGTGAGAAAAGCACAACTCCCGCTCACAAATCGTCGCACGTTTGCATGTACGCTGGCTGAGCACCGACACACTCAGAATGCATGGGGTCTTATCTCTCAGTATCCGCCGATTAAACGAACTTTTCTGAATAGCTTTCACTCATTCGGTCAACATGTAATCCCAACCGGCACAATTTAGTCGAGCTCGGCGTGTCCACCGTCAAGACAAAATTCGACAGTCGATGGGAATGTGCAAGACGGACTGATGAGACGTGATCTGGCCTTCAAAAATTCGACAAAAAAAAAAAACACGAACGCAGAGAATCAACAGTGAGTGCGATTCAATGACGATGTGCACACTCCCATATTGCAGGCCGATGGTGATGCAGTTCATCAATGAGCTAGTACCTGGTAAACTGGAAAGAATGAGTTAGCCCTTCTGGAGCACACCGTCATGGGTTTGATCTACAAAGGTTACCTGTAAGAACAGTTACTAACAATTCTAATTGTTCACAAAGTCGTATACTTTAAGATGACAACGCTCCGGTCGATCAACACGAGACTGTACTGGAGTCTACGACATTCTATAACGGAAACAGGTTTTATCGGGGCGAATTCATACTAACTGCTCTGTTCAGTTTCGTTCAACTGCGTACGGTACTCGGAATAGCGTGTCCGGTCAAATAGGGAGATGATGATGATACTACAATTCTAGAGCCAGATAAAAGAATCGGTGTAGTTGCTATGATCTGTCAGGGTACACAAATAACGTGAAAGAAATTCTCGTGAATTCTGGTAAATTCGGATCTGTAAACAAATCGGATGATAGGCTGTCAGTGAAAAAAAAGGTATGCTACAAGTTACGGACATTTTCTATACATGGGTTTATCAGTGAAAGACAACATTGCAGTATAAAAACCTTAGATACCAGGACTCCGCAAATGTAGTGCTCACTTAAATCGGGTATTCCTACGAGGTCCATTTTGATAATTCATGATTCTTTTTACCACGAACTAGTAAAATAGCTGGTCGACATTCTAAAACCTAATCGTAAACAAACAGTTGAAAGACGTTCTTGAACTGATTTCATGTATTGGAAACCTAGATATTGCCACAGGCACGATGTACTTCATCGAAGTCAACTCTTCATTCACAAACTTGGAATTAAACGAAACAATAAATTTTATCCATGAATACATTCTATTCAATTCCATTTATCTTCCAACCCCTGCTGACTATTTAAAACGTTTCCCGTCACTCTGCACAGAAAATGTGAGGTTTATTTCACGTGAAAAGGCTTTCAATGAATAGACGGCTAGTCAAAGGAGAGCCATCTTGGTCTTGTTCGAGCTGATAAGTAAACGGAGAAAGTTGAGCAATTTTTCTAACCGTGCATGAAATGAAATTGTGCAGTCGGTATGCGAATGGTATGTTCGTGATTGGATAAGGAAGATAGCAAATGGAAAAAGCAATTCGTATTTTCAATTCTGTCTTTCAGTAACGATAGAGTATGAGCGAAAGAACAGTTTACCTTCCATGGATATCTAGATCAGATATTGTTCAAATTGATCCATTAAACGTTCAGTATGCTACAAGCCAACACCGACAGCACAGTACACGAACGTTGAGTTTCGCCGCCGTTGCATGCAGGCAGTCTCTACCACATGCGTTCTTGTGTTCTTTTGCTCTGAAGATTAACTACAGTTTAAGCAAACCGTATTTCTGAAGAAAGTCGTGCCAAAAATTCCCGGGAACGTCTTATTCGCAAATTCACCGATTTAAAAAATGCTACTGTGAAAGCTTCTAGAAAGGATGTCTACAGCAAACTCCCTTTCAAGGGTGATAAGCTGTGAACGTTTTTGGAAAAATCATTGGTGTCATGCCAAAAGATGACCGTCACGCATGTGGTCCAATAAATGGCAGAAAAAAACTTTAAAGCATGCTGGTGTGAGTAGCTGTATTCAAGATTACCCTATAACTTAGACCAGTGGTCGGAAGTGTGGCAGTTAGGCATCAGTGTGAACCACTGATGTATTGCTGTCTATGATGATGATGATGATGATGATGATGATGATGATGTGGTCGGAAGTACACACTACATATTCATTAATTCAAAAATGGAAACAATTCAACAGTTCGGAGAGTAACGCCAACAGTCTCTACATAGTCAGTCCATATATGTTTATTTTGCACGATCGTCTACACTGTAGGCTGATCTGCTCAACAAAACGTTCGATCAGGATATGGTGCTTACTGGTAGAGTGTGTTGTAGTTGCCGAAGCAATCGACTCAAGTGTTGACTTAATTTTCGAGGAATCTCAAGCCCTAGTGCAAAATGGTCGAGTGATTATAGACTTATCGTGTTCAAACACAGCACTAAAATATCCATATCTGAAGTAGGCTAATACGAAGTTGCATAAATACCGGAAACTGCCAATTTTTGATATGGTCACTGACATGCATAGAAACAGGAAAATACCCAATAGGATTGCGCCCTACAGCAGTATTCAGCACGTTGGCCTGATTTACAGAACGATGTTGTTATGAGTGGTATCAAAGCATATCCACTCATGTAACCGCCCTGGCGAATGTAGTTCCAAGGTCAAGGATAAATCACACGCTTTAGGTTAATCGTAGACACCCAACATGAAAGACATTTCCATAGAATTTTGTGACAGCTAATTTTGACCTTATCTTGGCTGGCACATTTACAGCACGTTTTTAAGCAATCTCGCGAGTCATAATGTGATAGCACAGCAGGAGTGAGTACTACTCTGTACCATCTAGTAAAGAAACGAGCTTAAAAATAGTCTTATTTGTTTTCTAGCGAGGTACACATGAAGGAAACATGACCGTACGGCCTATTCATGGTAGTTACGTCCCAAAAAAGTCTCTACAATGTTCCATGAAATATCATCGAGTGAATGTTGTACCAGCGTAGACAGGAACAAAAAAACGAGGAACGTATGCATAGTGCAAAACACATCGAACTTCTGCGACAGGCACTTGGTACCCCATAACAAAATCAATGTACAGTCACGTGAAAACAATCCCACCCAGCAACATTGTCTTGAGTTCAGATGCTCATACACACATATAGTTCTAGGTTTGGGCAAAACCCAGGTATATTGTGGTTCAAGCTACTGTTTAACTAGGTATTAACAAACAAACAAAAGATTACCCAGAAATAGTCGTTGTTGGAACCGAATCAAATATGAACCTGCTGAGACTACATGAATACGCAGAAAATGCAAACATTCCGACGACTGAAACCAACGGTACACGGTTGTGGATGGACTAGTACGTTTAGGCGGCTATCGAGGTTAGGTCAACCGTGGGGTTCAGCAGGGAGATAATTAGTAGGTATTGCTCAAATGGCATAGCATTTGAGCCTTCAGGCCCATACTGATCCGCGATAACATTGAGATAACAGTCATATTCCACACAGCCTACGTAACTGAACATTAGTCATGTGAAAGATAAATTCAACGTGGAAAAGTGGAAGACAATCCTGAACAAGCTGTATAAACACTGGCAAAGTAGCTGGATTGTGTGGATACATGCTAATCAGGCAGTGAGTTTTAAACGTATTCAGAATGTGTCAAAACACATACAGATACACCCCAAGCGTGTGTGCGGACTGTTGAAAGTAAACATCCAAAGGGAGCAATGAGAACAAGATTGTCTGTAGCCAAGTCGATGATGTTTTCGACAAAGTAGCAAAGTCCTCAGGAATACCAATTCGTATTGCGCACAAGATGATTAAAGCATAACTGACTCGCAATTCCTACAGAAGCGGATGTATTATACCTCGTACAAATACTAAAATAATTTGTGAATGATGAATGTATCAAGTGTTTTATCAGCAGTAATAACTTATGCAAACCAAGATGGTACAGAGTCCGCTAAATGACCAGTGTGGGCGGTGCAGATAATAAAAATCACAAACAAAACAGAACAATCAATCAAGGTGATTCACTTTCTGTACTCGGTAAGGAAAAAAAACTCATAAAAACTAAGGCAATAATGTAGGCCATTCCAAATCGTATGCTATTCTCCTCTAAATTTTGGAATGAAATCAAAGAGAACTGCATGTAACGTCTATTCCTTGAGTAGGCATTCACGAGTGGCACACTGAATCACTCGTTCACCACGTTCAAGCATACGTAAACCTCATGCACGTATAGTGCCACTAACCATTTCCGTGAGTAACTGATGTTTATTCGATGTGACGTGGTATAAAAATATTCCTTGGGAGTGATCTTCCCATTTCCAGGCAAAGCGTATCACCACCCCAACACCATTCGATTAAACAAGCGTGACTGAATACTTTTAAGCCGCAAAGGTATCGAACGATAAACGCAGTTAACGTTAGCCGTTTATGTCCGATTCAATTATTCCTAACCCACGTAGATAGCACTCATCTTCGTTTGGTCGCACCAAGCCGAAGAGAACGAGCACACATTCGTACCATGGAGAAGTTGAACCGTGGTTTCAGTAATATATTTTGCTGAAGCGGAAACAAATGCGCACGAGGATGGTTGTATTCCTTGCTACTGTGAAAGGTTCGTTGTAACCATGTTCGTCGTTATAGTAAACAGCAGTTTAGCCTACTTACAGGAGACAACTTGAAATCAGCCATATTTTTTTCGATTTAGCAACATTCTATCATACTGCACATGGATTAAGAATAAAATACAATGAACACATACCGGTCTGGTCTGGAGGTTAATGCGCATACAGACAGACATAGTCTACCTTAAGGTTGAGAATTATCCCGGAAATGTTCCGGTCATGGATGAATGGGAATTATTGACACGAAGGAAGTCAACTTGTCCTTAAAGAAAATGAGTAACAGGATGACGCTGACAGTGGACATCATTTCAATGTGCAGAAACGATCTTCAGTTCAGAAGTTTGAATAAAACAGTCAGGACACGATGTGTGGTAGGTGTAAGTTTGTCCTATTGATTCGTCAATACCAAAGTTACAATAACATTCATCGGTATTTTTACATCGAACAGTCAGCGCTGGGTGGGATAACTTGTCAGACGGTGGTTTGGAAGAGATAACTGAGTCCACGACAGGACTGGGCTCACGAACAATTATTTCTGGACACATAAGATCGGTTTCAGTTGATTGATTATGATCGCCTCAACAGACCGCAAAAATCTTGGATTTGAATGATGTAATGGGATTCTGAATGCACAAGCTGGTTGGATAACGTGACCAGTGGTTAGGGCGTATCTTGCGACTTCGAACACTGGCTGTTTACATGTTTCAATGACATTGTTTCTTTTTCGGTGAAACGGACTTCCGCACAGCTCTTTCAATACAGCCAACTCCCCCGTGACTTGTAAGTATATCTAGATTTACCATTCTTTGCGATTTGCAGACATACTCATAAGTTAGTAGGAAGAGGGT
>JTDE01001030.1:36180-50646 GCA_014338405.1 Paragonimus skrjabini miyazakii | reverse complement strand
TACTGTCCGTGTTGCTTGAAAATTGCTGAACTAAAACACCTTGTCATCAGCCTAGTCGAGGTCACTCAGTCCTCCACCACATGGGAGGTTCACGCCAGCATCTCGTGGATGCCGCAGACAGTCCTTCATTATTATTTCAATTATGACAAAACAGTACGAAAATAATTGAGATAGACAATACTGACGTATACCGTTTGTCGTTCTGAAACAGTCAGACAGTTCACTGTAGGTCCTAACCTGGGCTGAGGGATGGAAATAAAGCGTAAACAGTGTATCCACATGCCACTTCGACACAACCCTGCGTTTAATCGACTCTGAACGCGTAGAGCGACTGACTGAACAGACTGCGCTTTTACGGTCGAGGTGAATGGCAACTGTTGATCGATGGTACTTATGACGTCATTCCAGAATTCAGCCAATTGTGAAAATGCGATCAATGCATCCACCTCCCGAAAGTAATCCCGCCTGGTCTTCTTCAATGTCTCTGCGTGATGATGAAAATCCCCCCAAGGAATTGGCAATCACCATATAGAATGGCGGCCGTCAATTCGTAATGATAGAAGAGAATAATGAGTAGGTGTATTTGGAATCCACACTTCGTTCCGCGTCTAAACTTATTAGAGCGAAAGATTTCCGCCAATTAATCTTTTACCTAATAAATGTGATTTCTCACGTACGATGAAATCGCAACGAGAATTTCAAATGAGAAGGTCATTGAATCTATGTACTGGAACAGTTCGTTTCCAACACGATCAACTATCAATGGATTCAATGCCACAGATGTGTGTTTGAAAAATCCCACTGACTGACTAATAGAACCGTTTTTCCAGAAACAGCATTTAAATGAAAAGAAAACCGAGATCAGGTAATACGGTAGCATGAACCGTTAAGACATGCACACGTTAACCTAGCAGAACCCTCCGTCGAGGGACTCGGAGATTCGCAATACTTGGCTGGTGACATTAACAAACACCAGACACACTCATACACAGGGAATTTCTTGTACACCAACTTGCAAGACTTTATGCAAACGACGATGATACTCGCAACCCCGGAATGAGGGATCGCACGTAGCTATTATAACCTGTAGCTGGAACACTGTCCATTAGGAGCGCCGAAAGCAGGTAAACAAAGAATATAACACAAACAACCAAATATGAATACGGTTGGTCTTACCGAGCTTGGATCCGGCACACAATGTGCATGATCACGTTCACGTTGAGTGAGGAAATGTTCCGGTCCTGATACCCCCTGTCCAGCCAGACAGTTAGCAATCACTTGATCGAATTTTGTATTAATCTGATAACAAATTCGAGAAGTCGGCAGATTAACATGGTTTATAAGTTTGTCACAAAATTCCCCCAGCTTAGTAGAACGCAGGACAGACCTATGGCGATTTAGAGACGTTGGAGGTCAAGATCTGAAGATCATAAAATGAACCGTAATCAATCCGTAGGTCAAAGAAATAGCACTGAACCTGTGGGCAAGCAAGCAATATACTCAGATTGTTATGAAAAGATTTCAAATAAAAGTCATAATATTATTGATCCAACAACTGAGATTAAGTAAGGAAAAAACTAATTGTGTGGTGGGAAACTGGACTTGATTACAGTTTGGGTAATCAAACATAAGTAGTGCACTGTGGCACTTTAGTTTCAGATCAGGAGAATTCCATTACTAACCAGCAACCCACGTAATGGAAGTAACTAACAACATAATCGATCACATGTAATCATGATGATTAAGTATGACCACGTCTGGTCCAGAAAAAACCTCTATCACTTGAGAAAGGAAGAAGGAACAGATGTCTACAATCAGTTCACAGGTTACCAAACTTAGTAGGATAAACATGTCCATTTAACAAAAAGTGAGCACAATCGATCAGCAGAGATGGACATAAAGTTGAAAACGCTATTCACAGTACAAAAACAGAGCTTCAAGTATAAATTATAAACTGTGCGAACGAAATGTTACCTGTGCCATGGGGAAAATAGCAATCGCCGACCCATTCAAAAGAATTGCGCCCGAGCCGTACCTCTCAGACGGTTCGGGGTAAGGAGGGCCGAATGCACGGTCGCCGAATGATTCAAAAGTCTGACCAAGCGAAGCCCGGTGCCACAGGGGATCCACAGGGTGAGCGGCAAAAGCGACCACTACCACTTCAGTTATATCATTCAGTTTAGTTTTCCGTCCAGTCGTTTCGAATAATTTGGTCATTGCAGTGGAAAGCAGCTGACCAACTTTGCCACGAGCAGCTGTACGAAGTGCGTTAAAGGCCTAGAGGGTGAAAAGAGTAGATGGAAAACCAGAGCACGACGAAACAGAGTTGAAAAAGTGTGAACACTGAAGTCGAATCGGATCAGCCAACGAACACAAAAATAAATAAAACTAGATAGGAGCGTCCTTTATACACTTCGGACAAGCATTAAAAAACAATGAAACTGGCAATTCTTGAAAAAGTAGTATGTACTTTGAGTCTTAATCATAGTGTTAATAAACGTTTCAATGCATTAGCCAAAAATGAAATTTAATTTTAGCCTGCACCACAACGTGTTAACTTCTAAGCACTACGTAAGGACACAGGTGGTCTGGATGATGTCAAACTGTTGAAACCTACTGAGCAGGAGTATTCGACGTATTCCATAACACAGACAGCAACCGGCGCACCTAACACTGTTATGAGTCCAGAAAGTTAAGGATGCCCATGAAACCAACGGTACAAGTAGTTAACTGCACATTGTGCTTCAAACGGTGCCTTAACCAGTGTGGAGTTGAAAAACACGGAATTGAGCGAACCACGAACTTTCTGTGCAAGCACTGTTGTATCCTCAATACGGAAAAAGTTCCGAACTTCCAAATGTGCACGGCATAAGAAGCAAACCTATAGAGGAACGCTACGACCACTTAAGACATTGAGAAGGTCCGGACGGGTTTGCAACAGTGATGTACAGTAGGGTATAAGAAACGGTTTATCTGATCAAAGATGTCGGTCATGGCTATGTAGTTGTAAAGGGTATAGAAGTAAACTGTAAGATTATACGAAATTGCACTCTGAGGATCTTTCAAAGTTTATTAGAAGACAATCTAGGAAACAACAGATTGAGGTACGCCACAATTACTGAAACAATTAAAAGTCGGGTGACGCAAGAAACAGTTTTTCGATAGAACACGACTGAAGCCAAAGGGCGGTTTGATGTTCGAGCAAGGCACATTGCAAAAGTATTTTACATACAGCATTTCACTACGATATAAGATCATCTGAATAGCTACCAAAGGTGCAAGATAGCAATCAGAAAAACGCCTCACATAAAAATCATGTAGAGTAACTTGTACATAAGATATTAGGTCAAACTCAGTGGTCAGCCATACAGAAGAGCTGCTCACAACAAAATAACCAGTAAGTCAGTTAGCTAACGACGATGTGGATTAAACAGAACGATTAGTCTTATCTAAATAAATGTGCATTGAATAAGGATCTTGTACTGACAATAAGCGAATGATTAATGTTCGACAGCACTACAACGGCAACCATGGGCGAAGTGACCCATTGTTACAAGGGTGATACGGAGACTTCACAGTACACACCGTGTCAAGTTCGTGAAGAACTACGAAAAAATAGTAATGCTCCAGCTTGAGACTGAAATTATTCTTATGTACACAGTGAGCAACGGACAACGCAGCGAATCGAAAAACGTTCTGTAGTGTTACAAGACAGGTTTGGCACCCACAATGTCATGTTTATGTTTACGAGTTAATTCAGAGACATTCTCTATCAAAAGGGTCTCGAAAATTTGTTGATAAAGCACTCCAGTGGCCAGCAGTTGTTTCTTGGCGAACAAACTTGGGATCAGCATTATGCGATACAGACAGTGATAGGGTATGAGACACCATACTATTCACATATCAATCGACTGAACGATGAAGATTTGCAGCCAGCGATAAGCGTGCTTACTTAAAAACGTCTATTTGTCTAAGTGGCTTTTGACAAAGTTCCGACAACAAAGATATCTAATGTGAGTCAATAGAACATAGCCCTACTATAATGACAGCTCCATTGGAAAATGTCTACCTTCGTTTACAACTTAAAGGAGCTGACATTTCAGTCTTAATCAGACGAAGACTTATAGTAGCAATAAGACTGACCTACAACGTCGTGAAGGTGGTGCTCATTGAAAGAGCTACGCAACTACCAACCTCAACGAAAAAGGACTCAGTCACCTTAATTGCCCAAGCAAGTGTAATATATGGTTTCACCTGTCCTTGTGGATGCAAGTACGCTGGCTGCACATCGAGACAACTGGAGACGCGCATCAATGAACACATCCCAAAATGGTTATGTACCACCGGAACTGGCGTTGCCCGAAGTGCAATCACAAAAAAATTACACGAGACAAGTCATCGAGTCTGTGGTGATATTGCATTTCGTATCATATGCCGCTCTAGAACGAAGCAAAGTCTGCGATTTCCAGAGGCTGTTACCATTCGTCAAACAAACCCGGTGCAGTGTGTCAAAAACAAATGGTTGTCAATTTATTCTCTCCTTGGTAATTTTGTCCCATTCCCCAAAACTCCCATTGTTTTTACTTTCGACCATGTACCCGTCTAACAGTTTTATTTCCAGTTTAAAAGTACTTATTAACATTTCCTCCACTCATCACTTGACTTCCCATGACCGTTTGACCTTGTAACATAAATGTCCTTATCTGATTCATGTTGAGTCATCTGAATACTCTGTGCTCCAATCTCGATCATTCTGATCGCGCTTATCACGCCCGCATTCTTCAACATTGTTAGTATGCCTGCTTGCTACACATTGATTGCAATAATTTCGCTGTAGTAACAGATGAGATGCAAACGAAATGTCCGTTCACAAGACATCTTACGTTATACTGTTAGCTTTTTTCAAAGAGTAAAAATCAACAAATGAATTTATCTGACAAGGTGTAGGCACCTTGATGTTGTATGCTTGAATGTAGACGTAGATATTTTTAATGGTTAGGTCCCCTCCCCTTTACTTTTTTTCTTCTCTCTTCTTATACAGGGTTTGCTCTTTCTTCTTCGTGTTTGTGTGGCAGTTAAGCATCTGTGTGAACCACTGATGTATTGCTGTCTATGATGATGATGATCTGACAAACAATAGACGATGACATCTTTGTGATACAAGAACTGGTTGCTGGTAGCAGAACACCACAATCAACAGCTACGCCCGCATTTCTAAAACGTCAGAATATAGTGTAGGTTATGCTAAGAAATGGCCAGTTCGAAAATATCCATCAAAGTCATGTGACGAACAAGGCTTGTTTTTCGTGCTTGATCATCAGACCAATTAAAAAACAGGAAAATTTTGACCAGGGCAAGTAAGAAAATTGGTTAAAGGACGTTTCGGACTGTGAGTTTTATGAAAGTTAGGTCATTATTGTTCTAAAGTGTGAGGTTGAACGATTGTGGACTGAAATCGTCATAAAATGTTCAAAAAGTCAGTTGAAACAACTTGCCACGCAGAACTATTGTACGTGAGCTTTCGTTTAACACCCATAATCACATCACAACTCGAAGCAAACTCTCATGTTCTACAATCATCTCTTGCATGCACATTTTGTCTCCTAGAGTCGGACTTCATAAATTGGGCGTAATTCAAAATGATTTTCTGATGGAGTACATGAGCATCATCCTGTGTGGTTGAACAGTAGTGTCATTACAACGGATCAAGGACGATTGTTGCTTATTTGACCGTCAGTAAGAAAGATGCTATTCAGATTGTCCACTGAATGCTAAGAAATTGATAGAAATAGCGAGACTAAGAATGTTGACCGTTGCCGAGGCTAACAGCATTTTTGCGTTCCTAGGAAAAGGCCTTCTCGACGGAAAATAATAAACATAAAACATGATGATACCCGAATGACAGACCAAAACAATTTGGCTATTTGGATCGTTATAAACAACGAGTTTACCGTGATACGGATCAAGCTCTCCAGAGGAACAATCAACTTTATACAAAAATGTCCGTTCAACTTGATTGCAATCGGAATGCACACGGGTCAACACATAATCACAGGGTCATTTAGTAAAACTAACACGCCTACTTCTCACAACCGAAATGTACTACAGCTCCTTCGCAATCTACTGTTTGGCACACCTGTACAACTAACACATGACATAGGTAAGATCACTTTAACTACTCAAACACAACCAGGCGCTGAAATGAAACTAGGATATGTGTCCCTTAATTTGGGTAGTAGTAGTGTTGGCGTAGCAATTCAACTTTCTATCTATATGTATTGTAGCGGAAAGTTGTTCAGTAAGGCAGGATCTTTGTCGTCTCATTGAAATATTCCATGGAGTGTTGAAATAATCGCGTCTCCAATTCAGTCACTCCTCAGAGTATGATCCATCAAGCTACCCGAACTGTCATCCATGACTTCATGGAAGGGGTAAGTAATGAATGGTTGTAAGACCAACAAATACGTTTGACTTCTCTGAAAGAGAAAAAGACCAAGTTCCGTTCCGGCCAATGTAATATTTTCAGGACGTGTTTGACTCGGAGTTG
Organism: Paragonimus skrjabini miyazakii; assembly: GCA_014338405.1. Lineage (NCBI taxonomy): Eukaryota > Metazoa > Platyhelminthes > Trematoda > Plagiorchiida > Troglotrematidae > Paragonimus > Paragonimus skrjabini miyazakii. The sequence continues at coordinate 44,099 of JTDE01001030.1, read as the reverse complement.
ACAGGATTATCATCTAAGTTGGTCTGAAGAATTTACAAGAACGGGACAAGAGGGAGTAGACAATGTGCTCCATCGGAGCTCTGTTCGACATCGTTTCTTTGTACTACTGGAAATCCCACAACTACTGAAGAAGTGCTATCCAAAAATTCATATGACAGTAAGCGCGAGTCAGGTGTAGGAGGCAAACGCTTTTACATCTATCAATCTTATGTGTTCCCTTGCACGACATCATAGAACAAGGACATATAAGTGATTTTAAGGGTAGCCGAACAATTCTAACAGGCTGCAAACATGGTAACAAATTGAAACAACGGAAACACCCTGTGGCCAGCAATGATTTACAGGTTGATGGTTATAGACCATCCTGAAAATGAGCGAGTTAGACTACACAACAAAAAACTGACAGAATATCATGTCAACGTTCAATGTTGACGTTGACATATACGAGATAGCGTAAAATCTCTTCAACATCGTGTTGGTGTCCCTGGAAAGACATGCATTCAGTGTCAGCATGGAGTGAAAGCCGTAAACACAACAACCTTGGAACAGAGAAAACGAGTTTCTATGAAAAAATGTCAGTCATAACGACGCACCCCAACAACAATGATGAACGGGATATGAAAAACTACAACAGGATGAAAAAAAGGGTGTAGTGTCATAGAAAAAAGTATACTCTTCATTGATAACAACGGATGTACCTTTATCTGAATGCCAACCTACCGTTCGTCGACAGTATATTTTCGATACAGCCTGCGTCAGCCTGAAAGCTGCATACAAGTCATTAGTCCATGACGTGGATTCGGAGGATGGAAGCTATGACATCAATTCTCAGCCCCGAAGAGTTTTACCAGTTTCGTTCAATAGGCACACAGTTAGACAAAATGAAACGGACAGGGTAAGCCGGCAGGGACGTGACACCGCAAGTGGGTGCCGACTGAAGATCCACCCACCCAGAGTTAATAAAGCAATGTGTTCCTGTTTACTTTGTGATACCAACCGATTACACAGCCATTGCTGAGTAACTCTCATTGATTCACTCACTAATATAATCATGTGTGAGACCATCACACTTCCTTATCGATTCCTCGCCGCAGCTATGAGTTTCCTGCGTCAACCCATGTAGTGAGGAAGATACTGAACAAGTAAGATTCCAGTGCGAGAAGTGTCGTGAATGAGAGCACAGCATCAGAGGTACTCAGATCAATAAGTGATGATTTTGCCTCAGTAAGTTAGGTGGAAGAGTATGACAGGGTGAACAAATCAATCAAAACAAGTGTCAGAACAATACAAGAAGACAGTGGTTCAGTCCATATAAATGGGTTGCCACCTCCATAATTTACAAATCTGTTTATAAATCCGTGAACAACAGCTGGTTACTGAAACCGGTCAGAGATCTTTTGTTGATTACTTGCGTGCGACGCTTCAATATGAGTAGGATCCTTAGGGCTATTCTAATTCCTTAATTCCGAGTACTACAAGTCCACAGTAACAATGCACCATCTCCACCGGCATATCCATGCACGGAGGTAGGATGATCTTTGTCGTAGGTAGACCAAAGTGGCATTAACAAACAAGAATGAAACGATAAGGACAGCCGATTGCCAGATAAAATGAAAACAGAAACAATCAAACGATTGACCAATTCGTCAGGCGCGTTCATTTCAAGAGTTGATAATCCATTAGAAAGCACTTAAACCGATGCCCCACAAAATCCGGCTGCTACTCGATCGTCTAAATACACGGGAAGCCGACTGCCAGCAAGTCCTCGATCAAGTAAAATGAACACTCACCTTGGACTTGCAGTTAACATACGCTGGCCTGACGTTCAAACTTGTGATGTCACCGACGCCGTAACCCGCGATTCTCGGACCGATCTGAGAATACTTTCGTGCACGCTACCAGTGACTCACCACAGCAGGGAAGGGCCACATATGATTCGAAAAGAAGGTTTTATCAATTATCACTGTAGCAAATAAATTTCAAACGATGCCTTATGAGCAGGTTAGCCGAGTATAGGTCAATAATTGCTATTTTTCGATAGACGAAGAGTAGCTCATATCGTAGGATCAAGTGTTTGTATAGATGGACAATGACTCCTGAGGAACGCCACTCGAGGTGGTTGAAACTTAGAGTATTACAACTTGCTCGTATGTTGTGTTATTCCCAATCCATTTATCAAGGACAATGAGATTCCTTGCATATGACGAGCAATTACCGGCGTTGATTAAGCCGAATCGGCTATGACGTTACGACCTCGGATGGCACGATCATCGACGGTATCACTGTCACTTCCGAAGTAAACTTCGCGAAAGCAGTACTACTGACAGGTAACACAAGTTAAAAGGCAAAAAGATGTGACAAAACACTCTAGCTGGTGATGATCTCCGTGAGCATGAAGTAGGCCCAGGGATAAACTGTACGGCGACCTATGATAATACTACTACCGTCCAGAATAGTTTGCAACAAGTCAGATACGACAGGAATCACACCGAAGAGCTGCAAGTTGGTTAGATCATTTCATTCTAGACATCCAATAATTAATTAGACAGGTGTGCTACTTGAAATTATGTATGCTGAAATCAAAAACATGTCGGATTTGGACAGTATTGTTAAAGTTCCTCTTTATATCAGGTAGCCACCAGACGACTAGTCAAGTGTGCTCCACGGTCCTGACAAACAGTGTGTCAACAGTGGCAGCGTTTGTATATAGTCTTCGGAAGACCTACTGACGGACGCTCATACCCAATAGCCGTTGACACGCTAACCATCTGGTCTGAGGCACTCTTGACAACCCACCGCAATACACGTACTAAAATTGACCGCCGGAAACGATTAGTTAGCCGCTTTAGAAAGTTGAAGCATTTAGTGGTGGATTACAGAACTCAACACACTTCAATTACACTGGCTGCACTTTGTGGCTAGAATGACGCTCAGCAAATACGTGCCCTAATGTATCATCCTCAATGAACTGAACAAAGGAGGCTTTCTTGGACGCCTTCAAACGTATCGGTCAATGATTCATGGGGGAGGGAGTAACACGGAGCACCATCAACGCAATCCTGAAAAATTGACGTTCACCACCAAATTCGAACGGTCCAGAAATAAAACCGAGGGCAGAGGATACGTTTAGTTGCGAACAAAGAAAGTCATCGGGCCTCAAACGGTTATGGAAAACAGCACACATGGTGAGAGTCAAGACAGGGAACGATAACATAACGGAAAATATTATGGGATACAGAGAAAATGGATTACACTCGCAACCACAACCAGAATCAGCCGGCCTTAATACCAAGTGGTAACCAGAGGCTCCCTGGCCAAGCATCATACGGGATACACGCGAGCACACTGATTCGGAGACGTCACACAAATTAGATTCATTTAAGGCTCAAGAGATAACTGAAACTTGGATTCGCTGTTGAAAGCAGTGGGGGTCAGTCGGGTAGTCACCAACCCTAGTATGTCTGCTTAATCAGTCTAAACACTAAATGCAAGTAATCACCAGAGGGCCTTAGGACAGCCAGCAGAAGAGCACCCGTAATTGCGGTAGTATGGCTGGTGCCTTTCGTAAGAAGAGGGTATCAGAGAAAAATATTTGGTTTTCAGTTGCGTTTTTACGTTGTTAAATATCAGAAAATCGCTTTCCAGTTGGACCGCCTTCGAATCGTTCAAACAGTCGCGTAACACACAGCGCGCTTGTATGTGACATCCTACCTGCCACTACAAACCCCGAAAAACGTTCAAGTTGTTTGATTACGACTCTACGCGTTTACACAATAGTAGATCTACAAAAGAGACAGGTGCTCGAAACCAATTGCACCGGCTTTAACGTAGTAACTATCGCGATAAGGCTGTTCTGGTTGGGATGGGGTTTGAGGTGGACAGGGTACACTAACTATTGTGCTCGAAGACTATTCACAAAAAAGATAATTACGTGAAACCCAAGGAGTGCAGTTATTTAAAACGGCATGCAGAGAAAAAATAGTGGCAGCCAATCCAGGGTTGGATGCACGCCGGAGATACACATACATTGGACACTTGAACAAGTTTACTCAAAGTTCTTGCATAATCCGGCCCAAACTTCATCAACCCTTGTGCTGTCAAGCAGTGGGGTAGGCTTCAAAGCGTGGGTTACTGTGAGCGGTGAGCTAACCCCACTGCAGCTGTGGCCGCACCAATGTCACATGACTATGCATAACAGGTGTCACAGCTCTGGTAGAGCCAGAGCTATTCAAATTTGCCGTAACAGGTCACAAGACTTCGTTTTACATAATTGTTTGGCCTATACAGGTCAACCAGTTGTAAACTTATTGTCGAAGAACGTTCACTCAACGGACGTTAGAAACCCTGGCCTATGGTTGATGAGGTATGTACTTATTTCGTTAAAATCATGAGACTTTTACCCTGTGCACTGGATTGGAAAAAAGTGACATCCCCGGTCACCAGACTTGACTCCACTTGAGTTCCTTCTTAGGCGACAGGTAAAGTCAGTGGCGTGTAAGGATGCAGAAATACTAGCAGATTTGAAGCAAGAAATTGAAAATTGACGCCAACTGATCAACCAAGAAAACCCACAACAGGTCTAGGCATCGCGTATGAGATGCAAACCATTGCGCAGACAACAATATGGTGAACACTTCGAACACATTCGTAACGAAAAGTTGTTGTTTTATGATAAAACATTAAAAGCAAAGTTGCTGGCATCACATTTAGCCAGTGACTACGAAGATTATTCAACGTGATTGAATCAGCTTGCCGACATATTGTGAAAGGTGAGGTCGAATTTTTTCTCTGTTTTACATCCGTGGTATCAAGTAATTGTGAGATTTATCACCATACACCGGTTCCCGAAGATTACAGCAGGTTGTAATGTATCCATAGGATTTTGTAACCTTCAAATTCACTGGCTGTTTTCTCAGTGTGAATGAATCAAGATACCTTCCCAAAATACTTCGCACTCACCGAACTGCGACAATGTGAGTTCTTCTGAATTGAACGGTGTCAGGTAGGCCAAACGAGATAATTTAGTGTTACCGAATGTGAGGTCAATGGTGTAGTCTTGTTTTTCGATCTGGAGTCCGAGACAAGCATACCAGCATTTACTCTGTCGTTTTCATCAGTGACATCATCGTATTAACTTATATAAAGGGTTAGTCTGTGTTAAGTGACGCCCAGGTTGCCCAATAAACTTAGTTGGCCGATGATGCGGTTGAGTTTAATTAGGTTGGTAATTGAACTAGCGATGGTGCAAAAGCCTTTTAGAGTATGAACTATTCTGACAACCAGGAGTTGTGGCATTGATGTTGCATTTAAAGGCAGGAACATCAACTTTGCGTGACTGTGACAGATGTGGATAGATCTCCAGATAACCTGTGCGTACCAGTTACCTATATAGGTAATGCTTTGAAAAAAGCAAGCTCAGGTGAAATGGCCTTACCTGGTACAACTGGGGTATTATTGGATATGAATCCTAAAGAGCACAATGATGTTGACAGACTGTCTTGAGTTTGAGTTTCATTGGAGTCAACTTCATCGGCTGTGCGTGGGTCAGAAAAACCGACCCACTTGTGACCTAATAGAATTCAGCGTGAGTAAAAGCTGAAAGCTTAAAACGTCACAAATACATGGCGATGTGTTGCTAACAGGTCTGGAAACATTTACTAAAGCCATGTGGCCAACGATCAAGTGGTGACCACTATACGATAATGGTGTTTGCAACTAATTTATTGACTACACTTCCAGCCTACTCCAGTAACTAATTTCATAGGTGTACTATTGTAATCTACATGATGATGAAGCCAAGAAAGCGCTACATTGTTATTCTCATGGCGGTATATGAGTTTCACTGAGCAGAACATAAAGCAACCAAAACAGTTTGCGAATCCGCATATGTTGACAACTGTCCTGAGGGAGTGTGACGAGGAGCGAACCATTTACATGCGATAAAACGTATTAGCTTATTGTTAGGATGGACAAATTCCAACCGCAGATTTTAAATCTCAAGTCAAATTTAGGATACAGTGCTCCAAAGGTTCAATATTTGCCAAAATATGCTGACGGGACGTCAACCAACCAGTCAGGTTACTTGGAGCGTCTCTAGGATGTGACGGATACTTCAGTTTTTCCCCAGGGTCTTTTTCTTACCTATAAATAGTAATGTTGTACAGTAATTTTATATGCAGCGAATAAATCAGTTTTTTCTCGCCTCTTTGCTTCCTGGTAGGCGATTTTTTTGAATGTTCGGGAATGGGAGGTCTCCAGCGTTTTTGACTGCGGTTTTAATTGTGCAAGGTTGACTAATCGTTACAGTTTTTGAGGTTATGACAGTTATCATGTACGCAAAAGAAACATCGGTTACTGTGATATCTAATGGTCCTATTGTAGCGAAAAGGCGTCCAATAAAGCACAGTCTTTATTGTCCAACACACTAGTTAGCATGCCACGCGTGCGCTCGCGTTTATGAGTCAGCATTACAGCCCACAACACCCCCAGGCTTCCGCTCATGCGTTGTGTGCACTTCAGCCCGGTTTACGTGTGTGATCGGCGCCTTCTATCCGGGGGTTTTCCGCTTGCCAATCTTCGTCTGCTGGTCCGATTTCGTTGGGCGATGGCTCGTCCGGTCACTCGTGTTGTCCTCCATCTATCCAAAGTGGGCTCCGATCGTATTCCACGGCAGTGTCAAGATATTCCAGCGAGTGTTGGAATAATCGCGCCTTCGATTTCGTCGTCCATTCTATTTTGCCTGCCATGTCTCGCCTGTTGGTCCGATCCGGTCGAGCGATGACGCATCCGATTGCCCCCGTTGTCCGCCATCCGATCGTTGAGGGTTTGTAGACGTGCCTCCCCCCACGCGTTGGGGCACTCCGCCGAGCGTTTGGATACTCGCACCTTCGGCCTGACAATCCACTACACTATCAGCAGTGGTTGCACAAGCCGAACTGGTGAACAGTGGATATGTGCAGTTCCACGATAGTAACAAGCATAATGTTACATTGTGTAAGAGGTTAATAAAAAGAGAGATGTTACGGATCACACATGTTTTAACAGAACAAACTTAGAATAGGATAGACAAAAGACTAGCATTACAAGAATTGTGCTTAAGCAAATTTTTGCAAACGAGTTGACCGCACAAAATTCCAAACCACAAAACGTTTGCGAAAAAGGGACAAAGTTTAAAATCTGTTCGGATGCAGCGAACTTTGCTGAAGTATAAATCGTGTGATGATACCTCTTTGTCTGATCTACTCAAATTCGTAACGGAAAATGGTTGTATCAGAGAGACAAATAACGTATTCCGCGTTGTTAAAAGCCTTCTGACCGGCTACTACGTTAACTACGAAGGCATACTCGAACCACCACCTGTTAAACGACCGTGCGTCAGCTTGCACAATCCATGAAAATGTCAGAAGCACGCTTAAGGACCCGAAAACGGAACGTGTGTGCTCACAGGCCGCCGTGTCGGCGGTCATCAACAAATGCACGCGAATGCGCTTTTACTCAATCGGAGATCGACCGGCTAGACAGGCGTGACTGTTAGCACGTGCAGATCAATAGAGCAGATGAGTTTGTATTGGCACTCAGCCAGAGATGCTTGGTATGGCGCAGAACGGGTCGCGTTTTTGGACTGGCAAGTGAGCTGGCCTTTGCACCCTACGTTTGTCAGATGCATTAACGAGAGTAGCAGAAGAACAGTATTCAGATAACCAATAGTGAAGAAATCGAATTGGGTAACCACAACTTAGGGGCGATGGAGTGAAAACAAAACGGCCAGAAAAGTGCGCAACTAACAACCTTGAAACAAAAGTAAAATGTAATATAGAAATAGGACCGACCATTGAAAGCAGACTCATGCGAACCAATGTATTGTGCAACTGTGTATATATATATATATATATATATATATATATATATATATATATATA
>JTDE01001030.1:15632-36080 GCA_014338405.1 Paragonimus skrjabini miyazakii | reverse complement strand
TGACATACTAAGTACAAATAGACTGCAACCGGTAAACAGTTAGTATCTGTCCTGAGATACCAACAAGCAAGGTAAAACAAAACTGAAACGACCAAACTATTGAGAGTAGCTTGATCACGAATGTTGTACACAAGGAGCTCACGAACCGCAGTAACCAAACAAGCGAACGTGATTGGTTGATTTGGTTCGATTTAGGATGGTGCATTCTGAATTGTAAGCACCGCGCATTGGTGCCATGACATACAGTGCAGACGAGAGCTGATAACCAACAGAAATAGAGTCAAGCGGTATCAGGTTAATCAATCATCATCAACGTACGCATTTTGTGGGGACATGCCGACTGAATGTTGACCTCCAGGCCAAACAAAGTGGTGTTGAATTTAGGTTTGAAACGAGAAGGACCTTCGCTCGAGTTGTGTATCTGTCTCGCCACTGACGCCTAGTAGAAAACGTGCACCAACCTGCTGACTATGCGGTCTGTGCACACAAATCGATATCGTGCTACAAACCACTACGAGGGAGTGCCGTGCACCAAAATAACTCTAACATGAATAGGAGGTCAACTGAATGTTTTGAGTACACTTAATGAACTAAAGAATCATTTCAAAATTTACTTGTAACAAGTAAAGAAAAGCTTAACAGACTGCAAAATTTGAAAAAAGGTGATATCAGGACTACTGAAAATAACATAGAAACTATGCAACCTGATCACAAACGGCATGTTTAAACACAAACGATCATAGATAGCCCGTCGGCAAGAGTTAAGTAACAAGGAATCGACGCAAAATCACACGAAGTTAAAAGCGACCAGAGAGAATAAATTGCAGTTGAAGCTTAGTGATACGATAAGTAGAATATCGGTAGGGCTGAATCAGTGTACCGAAAGCATTCACACAGTATGGACGGATTGGCAGATCAGTCAGAGTAAACACATGTCGATTAAGAAAATACGAACCGATTGCAATTCTGACTTCCGCCTGAATTTCTGTAGTATGACAAATTGAACACATAAATCCATAAACACGCAAATCCATACAATGGGTACTGAAGAAAGAATTTAGTCACTAGGAGTAAAGGCCGTAATTTGATAGAAAACTGTCTAAGGACACCTATTTGTTCCCACCTATACTACACGTCATCATCTGAAGGTCAGTTGCAGAGTTAATCCTAAAGGAATGGTTCCAGCGGTTCGCTGTTTACGCAAATGAATGTTTACTCAAATGGAACAGTTAAGCAGCGTCGGGTCACACGTTAGTTATGCTGCTGACATTTCTGAAGTGGTTTCAGAAAGACCAGGTACGGCTGTTGCTGAATACAAAGCCAAGGCGAAAAGTAATGAGCATATACGACCAAACTGCTCTTTCGAGTTCAAACGAAACACATCAGTTTCATTGCATCCTTAATTCACACATCAATCCTCAAGTATGGAAGATGACAGTGTTGACCGGCACCTCCTCAACCTAGACGACACACACCTTTTCAGCTGTAAGCCATTCTGATTGTCGCTGGGATCAAAAATGTATGAAAAAAGCGAAAAGGCGTTCAGCAAAGCACAATCTTTATTGCCCAACTCGCTAGTAACCATGCCACATGCGCGCTCGCGATTTTGAATCACAATTCCAGTCCACATCACCCCCGGTTTCCGCTCACACGTCTTGTGCACTTCTACGCGGTTTAGGTGTGTGATTGGCGCATTCTATCCGGGGTTATCCACCTGCTATTCCTTGTCCGTTGATCCGATTTCGTTGAGCGATGGCTTGTCCGATCGCTTGTGCTGTCCTTCGTCTATCCACTGTGGGCTTTGACCGTACTTCACAGCCGTGTCCAGATATTCCTGAGAGTGTTGGAATAATCACGCCTTCAATTTAGTCATCCATCCTATTTCGGCTGCCATGTCCGATCCGGTCGAGCGATGACTCATCCGGTCGCCCACGCCGTCCTCCATCCGCTCACTGTGGGTTTTTGAACGCACCTCCCCCTGTGTTGGGGTATTCCGCCGAGAGTTGGAATGCTCGCACTTCCTGTCTGACAGTCCCCTACAATTAGGGAGAGTTAATTAGCTACGATGCTGTCGTACCACAGAACATGGATTAACAACGCGAAGTGTTATACCTTCCTTAACCTGGCAAGTGTCAACTCTCGAAGCTTCATTAGCAAATAATCGTGCGGACACTTAGCAGTATTTTGAAGTTATAATCCATGAAATGCTAAGATATACACAATTCTAGCATATGTCACTCAAAAATTATACTTATCATAACCTCTGTCACATCGAGACTGCACCTTGACGCGGTGTGACGGCTTGCGCATCTCGATGACCTATTGGGTTAAACTGGACGGTGTGGCCATCACACCGATAGAGTCACTCATGCCAGGCAAGACAATAGGCAGAGGTCTGACAAACCACAGTCTCCTGTTCCTCAAGGTTGAGGGTTGAAAGAACGTAGGCATCTTTTTCCGAAAAATGTACCAGTTCTGGTACACTGCCACCCACCCGCTGCCTTGCGGTATAGGCTTTTGAGTCAAAGGTTTTGGTTGAGAACCCTAATCGTTTTCCTGTATAGGCCTGGGCACCCTGGCAGTATTTCAGCCCACACACACAACCATGAATAGTCACAACACAAGTAATTCCATATTGCATCGGCCGTCTCGCAGTATAAACCAGGTCGCCCTATCTGCTTCATACAGCAGGATGGACAGGCCAAAACATGCTATTGCTGACCTCTCCCCCACTGTCCTATCAAATTTAGTTCTCAGGCCCCTCCCAACCTCCATTTCTGATAGTTACTCCACAGGTCCCACAACGGATGTAGCTAACCGTGGTAACACTGAGCCGGTAAGTTCCGTCTCTTGCCATTCAGCTTGATGCCTTCCTCGTCCTTTGCTTAGACCTAGAATGCGAATTAATATAGGTGCCTCCAATGTTCGCACTCTAAAACAGATAGGTCAACAGGCTGCTCTTGTACGAATGCTAGACTCATCGCATGTCGATATCTGCTGTATCTCGGATACTAGAATCCAGGACAGTAGTCAACGTATGGAACTAACAGCACCCACATTGTCTACCCGATACTGGTTATACACTTCAAGTGACTCCACAGCCGCTGTTACAGGTCAGGCTGGAGTGGGTATAGTCCTTAGCACGACGGCCGCAGCCGTATTGATAGATTGGATTCCTGTTAACAGTAGACTTTGTACAGGTTCCATTAAGGCCAGCTCTAGACGCAAAACCTTCAGGAATCTTCTCATTGTGTCTGCTTACGCTCCTACTGACTATAATGACGTCGGCATCAAGGACGCGTTTTACTCGGATCTGGTCACTCTCCTTCGATCGACACGTGGCTCTGATATAATCGTTCTGGCCGCCTTGGTGAGGTCGAATCTTGTTTAGGTGGCAGGTTTGGGATAGCTTCACATCAGTTAGATAATGGTGAGCGATTGTTGCAGTTGTGCGCTGAGTATGAGCTATTTTTAGCCAGCACTAGTTCTAGGCATCGAGCACGTCACTGTTATACTTGGCGCCCGCATTCTCCGAACCAGGCCTGGTCGCAGATAGACCACGTAGCTGTTGGTTACAGGTGGCGTGGTTACATTCATAACTCAGATCATGCATTGGTATTTTGTCGTTTTGTTCTTACTTTTGCTGGTCAACGATCCCACCAACAGCAACGACTGGCTGTTGAGAAATTGGCTTGACCATCGATAAAGCATAAGTACCAAACCAGCTTAGAAAGCTGCCTTAGTGGTACTCACTCCGAAGGTCCTAATAGCTGCTGGACACAAACCGCACAGGACATTCAGAAATCAGGTACTCTAGCATGCGACACAGGGGTACATAAGTTTAACAAACATTGGATTTCAGAGAAACCTCTTGAGTTGTTAGAAGCCAGGCGGAAGGTTCCTCCTGGCAGTTCACATGATAAGTCTAGAAGAGATATCCATAGGAGGCTGAAACGTAGTCTAAAGGCTGATCATGGGGTTTGGTTGGTGGAAAAAGTTAAGGAAATAGGAATCGCTTTTGCTTCAGGGAACATCGGCAAACTATTCAAGCTAATCCGTGCTACTGGTCCCAGGCGACCGTCTGTCAATGAAGCTATCAGCGAGGCAGATGGCACACTAATCTATAAGTCCAGAAGGTTGGAGCGTTGGGCGGAACAATCTGAGGGTCAATTTAGTTGACCTCTTGCTTCTACCGTGATGCCTCCACAAACTTCTGATGTAACGCCCTGGTCGGTAGACTTAGACCCACCAACTGAGACTGAGGTTCGCAATTGCATCTCGGCTCTCAATCGTAATAAGGCTGCTGGTCCAGATGATCTAGTGCCAGTACTTTTTAATGAAGGTAGAGAGGTTAGTTGAGGCCTTGACTCAGCTGTTTCAACTTGTGTGGATGATGGGGACCATCCCTCTGTGCTGGAGTCACGCGACAATAGTTTTTATATTTAAGAAAGGTATCAGGAGCTTATGCGAAAACCATAGGGGAATTAGTTTGACCCCAGTCATTTCTAGGGTTCTGGCATCCATTATACTCTGTCGACTCATTGCAGTTCTGGAGTTGAACATTAGAGAAGAACAGGCAGGGTTTCGACCTGACCGGGGATGTACAGATAATATTTTTACCCTTCGTCAAATTTTGGAGCAGCGTCATGTATACCGCCGGCCAACAATTGCCATATTTCTCGACTATAAAGGTGTACTCGATTTGGTGGATCGATCTACATTTTTAGAGTCGCTTAAACGCAGGGGTATACCGACCAAGTATGTGAACATACTGTCGGCGCTTCACTCCCATACTTCAGCTCAGGTTAGGGTTTACGGTGAACTGTCTGACAGTTTCAACACCAGGAGCGGCGTTCGTCAAGGCCGTCCCCTTTCATAATTTCGCTCAATTTCGTCATGGACGAAATAATGGAGACTGTCTGCGGCACTCAAATAATGCTGGTGTGGACCTCCCATCTGGTGGACGACTGACTGATCTTGATTGTGCTAACGACAAACTGTTGCTGTTTGACAACTTTCAAGCAGCAAAAGCAACGCGGAACGCCATTTCGTGTTCTGCTAAATGCTTCGGAATGCGCTTAGCGACCTAGAAATGCAAAGTGCTTCTACAAGATTGCTGTGATTACGGACCTTTAATGTTAGATAATGAAGTCATGAAGGTTGTTGACCGGTTTGTATATCTGGGAAGCTGCATCACCGGTGCCGGCGGAGGTGTAGGGAATGAAATAGAGGCGCGTATCTCTTAGGCTAGGGTGGTGTTTACAAATGTGAGGCACTTATGGCAACAGAGAGGTATCTCTCTGATGCTCAGAGGTCGCGTATATAAGACGACAGTGAGGGCTATATTACTTTACGGCAACGAAACATGGCCCATCAGAGTAGAAGACGTAAACCGTCTTCAGGTATTTGTCCACCGACGTTTGCGTTCGATCGCTCGTATCCGGTGGTACCAACGAGTGAGCAACAAGGAGGTTAGGAAGCGGGTGTTTGGCACCGATTGTCAAACGAGTTCTTTTGTTCAATCACTACATTTGCACAGGCTTAGATTGTTAGGCCATGTACTAAGGATGCCAGCTAGTCGTTTGCCACACCGGGTACTGTTTGCCGACGTTGTGGTCGATTGGCGCAAGGTGCGAGGTGGACACATGATGACCTGGCGTATAGAAATGAAATCGTTCACGAAGGGGTTGGTTATTGTAGATCGTGTTCGCCTCCCGGGCTGGAGCCCTCGCGACTCACAGATTCGGTGGCTTGAGACGTTAGGTGAGATGGCGGCTAACCGAGCTCAGTGGCGTGAATGTTGTCGTTGTTTGGCCGAGTTGTTTGTGAAGTGAGTGCACTTAATGACGCGGGGCAGCAAAAGCCGTAAGGAAGTTGTCTTGCTGATGACGCCTTACTTTCACTTACAGCTCGGTTGTTTGTTTGCAAGGTGTAGGCGCCTTGATGTTGTATGTTTGAATGTAGACGTAGCTATTTTTAGTGAGTAGGACTTCTCCCCTTGACCCTTTATTCTTCTCTCGTCTTATACAGGGTTTGTTTCTTCTTCTTCATGGTTGTGTGGCAGTTAAGCATCAGCGTGAACCACTGATGTATTGCTGTCTACGATGATGATGACTTATATAACCCCCACATATGCACCTATTTTCATTAAAAGAGAAATACACAAACCAAGATCCGATCACCTTTCCAGTCCATCTCAAAGGACGAAATAAATAAACGATACAGCAGTACAAAAATGGAAGGTGTTCATGCTGAAAAACAGCGAACAGCTCGCAAACACATCATATACAACGATGGAATAAACTTCACGCAAAATTCCAGTCCCCAAGAGAAACACTATGCACCAGTCAGAATGGTAGTTTTACGAACATCTAACTAGGACAAACAAGGTAATGTGATCAGTTAACCCGGAGTCCGCAACCTAAATGATAGCACTTGAAAGAATTCGCTACTTCTGTACCTAGAGTATTGATATTAACCTCCGGATGATGAGAAGCCCTGGACAACGACAAACTATCATGATATGCACCGAATGACAAACGACTCCGATCGTACGAGTAAGATGGATAGCTCTAAAAACGGCAGTTGATTATCAAAGTAGTCTGGACTCATTTTACTATTACCGGAATATTCCCAGCCATTTTCCATAACTTAACAAGTTGATAAATATCAAGTTGAACTCATTCGCAAGTTGATAAATCGTCTGTGATCGCCAAATTAAAGTAAAAGCCGACTAAAAAAACATTTGAAAACATGACCGAGATTTAAAATCTTTACGCAAGAGATAAGAGCTAAAACGTGAGGAGTAATACACCGTTTACACTGTATGCATGAAACACTGATATTAACAAGACCAACGCAAACTGCATGAACAGACAACACGAAATAACTCTAACTTAGTGCGACTTCATGAACTAAGCATTAAAAACTAATTAATTGATTCGGCGATTGATCGTTCACATAGCTGGCTGCCCAACCACACCAGCGCGATTGCACTTTGGACGCCCACCGATCTATGTTCGTCAGCTCGTCTAACCATTAAACAGACACATCGATTAGGCGAACATATGTCGTAAATACTATTCCGCTGAACGTGCTCATAAGCCAAAGGGAACAGACTAATTTAAGTAATCGCGAAACTTGGTGTACGTCGAAAGAATCAGACGGTGACAAACCAATCAACGTTCATGTTCACCTTTAGGCAAGCTGACGATATCCAGTCAACGTTTGACTTAGCAAGCAGCACATTTTCAGGATTCCAGCTAAACTACTAACTTTGCGAGGTGTTCGCTGTCACATAGCATGTAAGGTCGCATGTGGGTTAGGTGCTTTCAGGCTGTCAAAATCCAGACGCCAATAGTTGTACCCGTTAGTAAGCACGCAGGAAACTGTTGCACGAGTACCAGTTTCCTTTGAAGTAGCAGACATTTTAACACTGGGGAGCACTGGTTAATACAGACTACCTAAGTACAGTGGATGCACATAATCAGTTTGGATCGTAATTTTAACTGTGACAACCGTTGGAACAAATTTATGCATTAGTAACTGTTGCGCTGATAGGTGATTCGAGCCACAATGTTATCTGGCTCATATCAAGGCTGGGTATAAGTATTCACGGGAAAACAAAGCAACCAGGTTAGGTTGAGGACAATTAAATGTGATGACAATGCTTACGTGTACAAGAAAAAGACTAGGGACACAGTAGACCAGGTCGGAAAAAAGCAGATATTTGATGGTAAAATAACCGAGGTGGATAATTAACACAGTACAAAACAGTCTCCTGTTCTACTTGAAAAATGGAACGTATTACAAGAACAAAAAAGGGAACAAACCAAATAATATACCTAATATTTCTCTGTATCAGCCGTATTGACCGAGTCGTAAGTGCATACTAAAGCAGACCCCAAGCAAAAGTGCTGCGGTGCACGCTTTGTCCACCCTAGCACACGAGTTGCACATACATAATAGCCACTTGTTCGTATGTAAACTATGCGGCGTTTAACCCCAGGTACATGGTGTACCTTAGGTAAACAAGATACGAACACATTGTTCAGATTTATACAATTATATTCAAAATAGCCAAACCTAGGACGAGCTGGCACACCGCTGACAATCCAGGTCATGATCAATTAGTTATCTCGAGGCCAGATACAAACAATAACGGATAAGTAGTAGAGAATATGGGCGACACAAACTGCTCACCATTCCCATACGTTCGCCCCTTTTGCAGATAGACGACGGCGAAGCCTAGTTTTTCAGCTTGCAAAGAGCACTATGTACCACGACTGATGAGTGTGTATCATCTTAAACGGAGGCCGGTGCATTGTGACCAAGTGATGTAAACTATGAAAATCGCGATCAGACTTTTCCATTTCACGGGTTCTAACCAATACTTGCTAACAAAGCGAAGGACAAACGGAAAGCAAACTATTCGAAATATGATGGAAAATATCGCAGAAGGTGTTACAAGCCAAACAATCGGAAAAAAAGTGCTGCAAAGAAGTAAACATTCTTCATATTTTACTTTTTCAACCTGTTAAAGTCAGCTATGTGAGTGAAACAGTCAGTTAGGTAGAAACAGACGTTTCGAAGTTGTTGAGGGTTATACTATGCAACTGACAGTTATAGACTATCGCTTTTTAGTTCGTGTCAACTCACGAAAACAGTTAACCAAATGGAACGATTACGAGTCAAAACGAATTTTCAGACCTTTCTGACTGGTACCAGAATTTACTAGGCTTCTGAAAGAGAATGTAACAGATGCTACATGGACGTGCGAATTTGTACTGAAGAGAAAAAGATCAGACTCATTCCTTTCTGACTATATCAATCGGAGAACTAAAACTTAATGGTTAAATAGTGTACAAAAACGTTTTGATGTAAGAAACGAAAATTTAGTGGAGAGAAACACTCACACTCAACATATCAACATTGAACATTGAAACGGGTTGGTGCAGTATACCGACATATTTGATAACATATAATACAGATCTGTGGAGGTGTGATAGAAAGATGGCAAGGGATTTGTAGCATCGACTAGCTTTCGCGTACGCGTCCATCGAGCAGAGTTTTACACATGTCAATTGAGTACGTCGCGACTACAGGGTTAGGCACCGTGCTGCAGAGTTGGCACAAACTAACCAAGAAAATACATCTACACGGTAACCCGCTCATTTTAAAAAGGATTCTAAAAGGATAATCATTTGATCTCGGTTACGGGGTAGATCTGCTATTGAATGACCAGGTGTGTGGACATTTTTAAATTGGGACTAGGTCTTTTTTCAGATGCCGGTCCAGATCGTGTTGTCTCGAACCCGACAGATTTGGATTGGGTTGCCTCTTCTGTTGTGGTTAGTCTGGTGTAAGACCAGTAGCCATTCGGTAGATTATAAAAGATTCCAAAGACCCAAAGAAGGTAACTTCCATCAAATGTCGAAGGTGAACATACTTAGGATCACAAATATCAGACATGCCTCGAATTCTCATAAGGGGAACATTAAGATGACCTAACAGCTCAGAAAAAGTTAAAGAATCCTTTACCACGCGTTTCTCTGTCGACAAGCGTTCCTGGACTACTCTCAGGTACACTGGGCTCTATAATGAGCCAACAAGCAACAAATCGTGATTGTTGGTGACATTCTCAGTGACGCTACCTAAATCTTTGGTAGTTGCTTTGCCCAACGTATTGGAATTGACATGTTGACTTTATCCTCATTTTCGTTTTCGTATTCGGAGGAACTTAGTTTTCCGTGGTTTAAGTTGACCGCAAGTTGAGAGCAGCATGAATGGTTCATAATGCACGGCTTCGCTAACGTTGCTCAGCTCAATGTGATAAAACATTCAGCCAGTCCGCTGGGTCAAATTTTAAAAGGTTTTATCGGCCTCTTCAGTTCATAGGAAAAATATTCAACGAAGAGTGATCAATATTACGACATTTTCCAAGGTGATCCGTCGCAAAATAAACGAAAAGAACGTAAGGAATATCAGTCATAAATGAGTCATGAAGCTGTCCATCATTAATCGCCCTTTGATAAAAAGCCTTCCGTTCCAAATATAAAAGTCAATATCACATTGGATAACTTCTATTCTGACTTACGTTGCATTCTCAACATGACAGCCAATGAAGCCGTAAGTTGTAACATGTCAGATTAAGTACAGGTTCAAAGTCTGCTTGCCTTTTCACCACACGTGTTTTCAAGCAACGATGACCACATCTGCAAACATGCGCAAACTATTGTTCAGAATTGGCTAAACAGCAACATCAGTGCAGTTTTCTTAATCTAATTATGGTAGACTTTTGATGAGAGTGAGAGAACGACAGCAGGGATCGGCGAAATCGTAACGGAAAAGCGAATGAATTCTAACTAGGAATTCATTGCCACCTGTCAGTTGTAATAACTGCATTCATTCATAAGTGAATCAACCGGTTTCTTCTGGGCAGTATTCAAAAGCAACGTTTGGCTAACAACCACGACAGAAATTCTCAAGAGCTAAGTACGGGAGACAGCATCCGTGAACTTGCTGTCGATAGTCAGAACAGTTACGCTCATTTTAAGCAGAGTTTTTAGTCAGACATCTAGTGATCAGGAAACTTGAGATACATAACCAGTCACATAGTGTGACCTACTTTTCAACCAACTATATCACCATAAAAAGGCAGTACCCGCAGTTCTCTGCAACAAGTTAGACGCAGACTCTGCAGACTTTACATGGCCGTCGGTGTAAGGCTAAGAGCTACTTTGTTCAATGCAACGGCGAATACACCGGTTATGTAGGTTGAGAGATTGTATGGCTTAATCAGTCCAGTCCAGTAAGACTCACATATGCCAAGCGTACTGACCATAACAGCTTTTGCACTAACTTCAGGTTAAATGGTCCATTACCTTTCAACAGGTGAGATTTTGTTCCTAACGAAAATCTCCCATCCATTTTTGAAAACGTGAACAACGGGTGCTTTACCAACACATTTGTAAATACTCCTACTTATCACATTTCTGACTCATTCCTTCCAATGTAGTTTACAGGCGGATCGACCCACTGCTACCCTTAACCAGAGATAAGATCAGAGTTTATTTATATCGATCACTTTTTACTCTCTGTATTGCTATCTTGCGTATGAAATTCAAATATAAACTTCTCCGCCCACACCACCATGAGTCATGTTGAAGGGAACTAGCAAAGTTTTGTATAACGTGTAACAATTATTATTGGCTGTGCCTGTCACTTAACATTCACATCCGAACTGTTGCAAAGGGGTCTACTCTAACTAATTGCACTGTATTGGCTGCCTAATTCAATCTTGGTTCGTCTGCGTTGGCCTCTTCGTTTAGTAACAGATCGGGTGATGATGAGGTGAGGTAGTCATAGTCACAATGTGGTTCTCGAAGATAGCAAAAGTTGAATGATCCAGTGTTCTTATTAGATCACTTACAAATCCAAATTAACACTAGACATAATGTTCGCCTACAACCAACTAACGAAAAAATGATATCTAGTTTATGGTATCCAATGATACATGCAGCTGACATTAGGGTGTACTGGAAGATAGCTACTAACTCCATGATAAACTATTGTGATAAGACGTAAAGGGATGTCAACAATATTGAATGATAAAGGTGAAATCGTACCCGGTTAAGAACGAACTATAGTGACTGAAATGGCTGGTTACAAAAATGGAAATGAGCAACGTTAACACTTGTTATCTGCAGTGCTCAACATGAGGAGGCATGTTTGACAAATTATAAGGTTAAATAACTCGATTCATTACGGCGGTGAACTGCTCGTTACTATCCACATTCTCTTTCCATTCTGACGTTTATAATTCCAAACTCAGAGCACGTATGAACAACTGAAATCATGAAAATCAGAAAAAATGTGGCTCAGCTGTATGCTCGCCACAGATCTAGCTTGGCCTCCGTAACGGCGTTTTGGAACAACCTAGAATTTAAGTTATCCGTCACCGAACACAACAAAAATTGTAAACAAGAATTATAAAATACACAAGACTATTTTCATTTTGCCCATGTCATACTTCGTCGCAAACCCCAGGGTACTGATATATAATCGTTGAGATAGTTGAATAGCACGTCAGGGAGACAACTGATTTCTTAGATGGAAGAATTGCACCAATCAGATTACTTCTCAAACGTTCCTTCTTGTTTGGTCACGTGAACAAAGCTGTATAAAAACGGCGTTATGCACGGTCAAAAAGAGGATTGGAAGTAACGCTTTGATAGTACGGTTGCTTCCACTGCTAATTATAACCTTTGACAAACATTTTGTGTAACCCTAAGCCGCAGTCGTTAATTGCTATGGTTCGCGGGCACATTTCGTATGGCGAAAACGTTGAACAGCAACTTTTCATCGTTGTCCTATAGCTAAAACAACTTTCAACATTTGAGAGGTTGTGCACGGCGCTGTACCAACAGATGGCGATTCATAATCGTCACGCACAAAGCTTAGCCTTAGCAGGCAGCTGCCGCTCGTAACAAAAAAATGATAAGGTTGTCAAGGTTTGAGAATGGATAACAAAACCGTAACTTCGAATTTGAAATTCAATGACAGGAATATTGAGTTGCTATAGTTCTTGCGTTAAAAGTAACACGAGCTTGCGACAGCTCAGTGGTATAACAGAGCACCACTACTAGTCACACGATTACCTGTTCGAGTTCCGTTACCACCACGATTATTCCTGTCTAGAAGAGGATGGAGTGAAATTACCAGTATATGACCCTGCATATCAAGACAAACAATATGTGATGCAAAAGCTGTCAACTTTAGTCAATCAACATGATTCCTAACAAGTATTTTTATCAGAATCTTTCATACACAAATGCGAAATGTTTGCAGAGGAGCTCATTGTTAGATAAAATATGGTAAAGGAGGGGATATGATTGAAAAGTAACTGAGGCCTAAGTCAAAAGCAGTTCAAATGGAGTGAACATAGGTAAACCTCCAGACATAATTTACGGACTCATTTACGTTGGGGGATCGAGGTGATGTCAATGGTCGTTTGTTTACATGTACGCGTACACAAACCACTATGAGCCTGACCAGATGGTGCAGTGGCAAAACCTGTCGTTCACAGTAACGGCGGAGAAAAATGTTCTGAAAGAAATAATTTAACTGGAAGATCTAACACTGGTGCCGGTGCATACACATCATTGACTTCAGTATGCTGGCAAATTGGATAACATTTCTAACGAAGTCTTTAACCTGAAGGGTAACATCTATCGGTGGAATTTTCGTGGTCTATATCATCACGTGTTTTCTAACCACCTCGTGGTTTTAGCAAACTGTTGATGGTCTCTGTGAGTAGGGCCCAGTGCAGCAGACACTCGACTAATATAAGCAGTACCTGACTCGACCATCGTACATCAAGCAGTTTATAATTTAGGCAATTAGTCGCACACCAGAAGATTGCCGAAATACACTCTCTCCTACGGGCGACAACTGAGCACCGTTTCGAGGACACAGTAATAAAGATTAAGAAACACCACCCTTGTTAATACCTCATTAGTATTGCCCCGAACTGAACAGTTGGTGCTACCGAAGTGGGCAAACTGGTCTACCGTCTCAAACGGATTGGTTAGAGTAAAGAAAGTAAAAGTAGGAACCCTCTAGGTAGAACACTGGCCTTTAGGCATGGAAAGCGCATCCCATGTAAACCAGTCCGCTCATGCATTTCGTCTGCAGAGAGAATAGGCTGAACTTAACACAAAAATGAATGTGAAAGCCTAACTACTTGTAATATTGCTGTAGCGAGGACACCTAACTACCGGTTTAATATAGTTGCTGCTCTAGTCGTTCTTGAAGCCCGTTGGAACGACTAGAATGAACTAACCAAGTAAAATGATGAGGCCAACAAGGATGATGTCTACAGGTGTGTAGACAAAGCTTAGTGACATCGGAGCATAAGACTAACTTCTATCCGAGATAATTTGGAATATGCAGTGTTATCATTTGAAGGCTGATTACAACCAACATGGTCATGGAAATAAGGCTTCGTCTTTCGTGATTAACACAAGCATAAGGATGAGAGTGAAAATGTAGACTCAGATGAGGTAAGTGCTAATAAACATTGGGAAGAGTGAACGAACATCCGTCAAAACTCATCAGTAAGAACTAAAGAAAACGTTTGTCAGAATCGAAAAACTACCATAAAATCCCCCGTCTTTTCGATCGTTTGGCTATGCTATATAAAGCCAGTTTCCCTACGAATGTGTCCACGACAGTTTTTGGTCTGTTCAGGCGAGAGACAGCCGTTATTCCATTTAGTCTCACATAACTACAGGTCTTTTAGATAGGTCGTATTACTTTTTGCGTTCTGTTATTCAATCTTGCTTTGACTATAGGAGCACTCACAGCACACGATTTCACACCTGGCATCCAGATCATGCAAGAGACGAGTGACCTTACAAGAATTGCGCGCACTGTACCAACACGACTGAATGTCAACGAGTCCATTCGAAAGAAGCATACCTTTGTGTATTAAAAATTCGAATATGATGTAGCTAGATGTACATATAGAATCTGAGGACAGCAATTAGTTCCGAGTGCCAACGACGGTTGCTCCCAAGGATAAGCGACGGAGAAAGGATTAGTATGTTTGGCATAAATCAGCAAATTAATCAGTCGGTGTACGATGTGCTTAAACAAGACGATACAATTTGACTGGACTGGACAGTAATAAGTTTAATACGGTGGGTCAAAATTTAGGGTAGTGCAAACCACAAACTGAATTGAGATCAACTTTCGAAAACTGAAAGTTCACAAGAACACAAACAGTAATAACACTAAAACCAAGAACATAACGCTACTCACTATATGTTCATAATCCGATCTGATGCAGTCTTGGCAGGCCAAATTCAGCTCCACATAAGAATAGAAGTGCTGATCATCGTCACAAATCCTAGCCATTCTCGGTTGCCATCGATAGAAGTGATAGCTTTCTGGTTGTTGAAGTATAAAATAAATATGGGCAGGCGCCGGGATGTGAGAGTCATAGTCGACGTACGCATAGGAACGATAACGAAATGCAAGTTTATATTGGAGAGGAAGGTTAGGATTATCTGTGAGGGAGAGAAAGCTTTCGTGACCCGGTTTGCTGTCAGCAAAACGGAAATCCCGAAATCGGGCTGACAAGGGATGAATCTTAATAATAGTGAAATCCTGCAGCCCATCTGATTCTGTGGCTATATACACAAACTGGGCGCCAATCGCGATGGCAGTCGATGTAGTGGCATCGTTTCCAGCAACCGGTATTTTGTTGGTTATCTCACTGGTGTGAGTACCACCGATCCATGGGGAGGTCTCCTCAATGTTCGTCAAGCGAAGACGCTCGCAGAAACCGTGGTGCAGATTATAACAAACGTATAGGGCATTTTCACAAGCCACGCGATCATCATTAACAAAGGCCACAGGCGACCGGGATGAAACGTGCGAATGGCCATCCGAGAAATTTCGCAACTCGAAGTATGGTACAGTCGATGTGCTCCATGCTTTGACCACACTGTCTGTCTCTCTCAAACCGCAAAAGTCTGAAGGAAAACTCATTTGGACAGATTTCACATGTGAATGTACACATTCGTCAGCTGAAACGTCCTTGCCCGGCATACAACATATGGAGAAATTCTTGGGACCAGTAACGCGTGTAACAATATTTTGTAGATTGTCAGCTTTGAATTGGTACAGGTGGTTAGTCCCGGCAACTAAAACATAATCAACTGAGGAGGGCTCATAAAAACGATACAGAACGCGAAGATTCTTGTAGTCTCTCGTACTTGAAATAGGAGCAGTATGAGCAACTTTCAGTTGAGATGCCCCGGTTTTTACTGACGCAACTATAGACTGATAGACGAAAATCCAGCACGATAAGAGGAACAGAAGCTCAAAACAACGCATAAGTAAGGCAAACAGTTCATCAGACCAACGTGCATAGATCTGTCATCTTTTGTCATTCATCTTTTGAAATCACGAAGACGCTTCTGAAAGACAGTAATCAAGTGGAAGTGTGATGAAAAACTATGGATACTAAGGAGACTCCCTGGAAGAAAAGAGGCAAGAAACGCTGGAAGCTGTGTAAAACAATGGGTACTTTTAAATAAAAAAATAAATAAATAACACTATATGTACAGTGTTCGCTCTAATATTATATATATATATATACATATATATATTTATATGATAACAGATCCTACTGTGGATTTGAAACGCCACAATAAATCGTTCAATACTCAATGTGGACCTTTCTTTAAATACTTTAAATATATATATGTATATACATACATAAATGAGTAAGTGCAATGTTCACCAAGCTGTTCAACTTATCAACCAACTCGCCTAGACAAGCTGTGCATTATTGGCCCACCCTTTCCACATAGTCTTACTAACACCATTCAGAAAACCAGTTCAACCGCGAATAGCGCATACGTTTCACTCATATGCGGAATCAGGCCAAAGGACATGATAATCTGACTATCTATCATTTCCGCAAGAAGTAGTAGCCTCAATACACATCTTACAACGTAGAATACTCCACGCTAGATCCACTTGCTCTACATGACGTGGGTAATAAAACAGTTATGAAATACAGTTGTAAGGAAAATGAGACCTCTCTCTTCAATAAAATGGAAGTGCGGGGAATTATGTGCTGGTGGAACACAGTTTTAGTAGACATCATGAAGTCAGACGAATTCTTCTTCCTGGGTAACCGTCAAATAAAGAAGAATAAGCCTGGATTTAAAAATGAAGGGAATATTTTCTGAAACATTCAAGTCCAAATTGGAACAAACAACACTAAGGTGTCCAGATCCTGTTACCAAACAATCGGGCTACCCTTCGGCCTTCACTGCAGTGATCCATTAACTGTCACTATCCCACAGATAACACGGCCAAACAAAGACAACACTTAAGCCACTGAACACAATTAGTCACCATGTCTTCTAATGTTTACAGACAGAGAACAAGTAGGTCGCGATGACTGCAAGTCTAACTGACAGCACTAACAACACCTTTCATTTACTTCTGCTGCATCGTCGTTTGCTTACAATGTAATTCACGTTATTGAACTGAGTGCTCCAGAAAGAATATACGACGTGATAACCAATGGGTTGGCATTCTTAATACTTAACTTGACAAGCTGAATGTATATATCCCTGGGATTTTAGTGAGGGAATTCGACCGATCTTATCCAAGAAAACCCTGTCCATTAGCCGCCTGGCAGCTTACCTCTGGTGCCATTCGATAGGTACAGTGGGTCACGAGCGTCAATGCTCAGGGACTTAAATAGGTTTGCTGCCCCCCACCAGTGACAATTAAGTTTCGTAGTCACCAAATAAAATTGTTCTAGCTGTGACCCTATAAATGCCAGCCTTACAGCTAGTGACGTCTTAGTTTTAAAAATACGGTCATCAATGTCAGTTTCCATGTTCTCATCACTCATACATACATTCGAGAAAACGGGACAGAGTGGAAAATGTTGCAGAATAAAATCTTTATTTGACGAAAATAGGCAAACCGCAACGCTACATCATCAGCACAGTCCAAGTTGACCATATTTTCAAGAGATATGACATCTACGTATAGATCTTGTGTGCGATACCCAAAGACTTCCATTACTTTGATAAAACGGAATGATAATGAAAGCAGGCACGTGCGACTGAAACCATTTAGATGCGGAACGTGACAGTTGCTGTGAAATTTAAACCAAGATGATGAACTAGAGTTGACAACAAGCAATGGTTAACAACTCGGAATGATACGATAGTGTAGTACAGAGGTAGAAAACCCCGGAAAAGGTAACGTAACTTCTTACTTTAACTCCCAACTGAAGACAGCAAATGCCCATGATCAAGCATATTTAGAACTTGATTCAATTTTGCAAATAGTACAAAAGATTCAAAACTTCGCTCGCTAAATTGATGTGATCACCACACAACCTACTACGCATAAAGCCACTAATATGGCCTTGCATAGTGCGCTGCACAAAAAGCCATCGTCGGATAACTTTCACCAGTAGGAAACAGTATTCAAGAGAAACTCGTTCAAAACAATCCTACGGAAGCCATACTCCCCCTTTTTAACTTCCTCGACATGGCCACTAGAGCTTGCTAATCTCGAGATAAAGAGGACAACACCAGGTAGAGTGTACCAAGCGATATCTTGTCATGCTAAACGCGTTAAAAAACAGCCCTACTTGGTCACAATGAGTACCTAATCGAATGGTTCGGTTAAGTATTTAGAACGGAGACGCACATTCTCCAGAGTGTAAGTCGAGTGACCTACCGTAGGATGAACTAACAATAACTGTGAGTGTGTTCGATTGAGAGGTTAGGCAAGTATTACTATTAGCAAGCCGTCGATCAGGACGTATTTCATGGGACAAACGTGGATATACGAGGAAAAGCCATGATATCTGCAAAGCAACGACAAACAAACAATTCATACGAAACATTCATTATGAAATCAGCATCAGTTGAAGAAAGTGAATCTGTTCGTGAAGAAAAAGTAAAGTGACGCGATCGTGTCAGGGCAGTTGAAAAGGGAGACAGGGTTCAGTGTCTTCATTACCTTGAGCT
Organism: Paragonimus skrjabini miyazakii; assembly: GCA_014338405.1. NCBI lineage: Eukaryota > Metazoa > Platyhelminthes > Trematoda > Plagiorchiida > Troglotrematidae > Paragonimus > Paragonimus skrjabini miyazakii. The sequence goes on along the minus strand of JTDE01001030.1, from coordinate 17,502 downwards.
GTTTTACAGTGAAGCGACCAAAAATGTCAAGAGTAACATGTATATTTCTCAAATTTCACATTATACTGATTATGTCAACGCAGTGGAGGCCACCAATATTTTGTGTGCACACCATGTATGTACACAAACTAACTAACTAACAAACAAACTAACAAACCAATAGGTAACAGAATGGAAAGAACTGTCTCCCCTTCAAAGTCATAAATGATAATCAGATTACATAAGCTACCAGAAGGTAATTCAAGGGTCTACGTTCGACATCCTCAGCTGCTTTGAAAAATCTGAGTCAACAAAAGAACAAAACTGCTGAAGAACTTTTTTTAAGTCATTTTTGTTAACTGGTTAGACTTAAATTATCGAAAAATAATAAAATCCCGGGTCCAAGGTTTTCTTACAGGTTTACAAATTGTTACAGGAGGGAGAAGGACCGTTGTTTGTGCGTTCCTGTCTCTATGTTGGTCGGTGAACAAGTGTGTTGTACGGTTTACTGATGCAAAGAAAATGAATGGAGATGAGTAAAAGGAAACTACATTGAAACTGCTGGCTGCAGTCATATCAACAACGAACGTTGAGACACACTGAAGCAACAATCAGTCAGATATGCGCAGTTAATGACCCGTGAGACTGGGCTGGACTAAATTGTAGTGCAGGTTGTCTCCCACTTATGTGCCGATCAAGCAATGTTTTAAAACTTCAGACCGATTCAACCGTGATCAGAGTTGCACAATGTGTTCCGGTGTGAACAGATCCTAACTGTGAAGCAGTTCTGTTCGCAAAGTAACCTATCTATTCCATTAATCAGTTTCATCCAGTGATCTCTTAAACGTTCATCCTTGTGGAAAGAGATAATCCGGTAGATGAACCGGGGCGTGGAGTATGTTGCAAGCAAGAGATGCGTGTAATTCGCTGACCTAATTATATCAATCTTTCTAGGCAGGGGTTTTTCCGAGTCCAGTACTTCTAGTGGCCTTACTGTGAACAATTTCGATAAGTGCAAACCTCTATTAAAATAAGGACGACAGAACTGTATGTTTGTTTCCAAATGTAGGCGGATTATGGAAGCAAATACGGTGGGAAACAGTTCAGGATGGAAGGTTCTACCAATTCTATCTAAGAGGTCCAGGGTTATTTGTGCGGTTATTTGTGTTCGGAATACGATGACAACCGTCGAGAACCTAAACGCAAGCTGTCTAAAAGCTTGCGTAAAGACCGTGAACATTATTTCGTTGAACAGTCGAAAGAGATGGAAGATGCCTTTTATCCGGGAGTAGCAGAAAGCTTTTTTCCTTGATCCGTGGTTGTACTGGTCGTCGAGTCGGTGTAAGTGAGAAAATACGTGAAAAAGATGGTTCACTTAATACCAGTCAACCGCGCCGACTTAAGAGGTGGACTAAACATTTTCAAGAACAGTTCAGTTGGCCTTAACCAGATCATGTGGACGACGGGAACCGAATGGTCAGTTATTGCGTTCCAGACGGCTCTCCGTCAGAAGCAGAAGTGGCTCTGGGGCTCAACTTATTGAAGCGTAATAAGGCTCCTGGTCCAGACCTACTCCCTCCCTCTCTTTTCAAGGATGGTGGGGAGGGGTTGATATCAGAAGTGACAAAACTCCTCTAGACGATCTGGGAGACTGAAGAGGTGCCTCGTGATTGGTACCTATCAACAGTCATTCCCGTTTTCAAAAAGGGGGCCCGAAGTCTATGTGACAATCACAGAGGCATCAGTTTGGTGTCTATTGCGTCCAAGTTACTCACTGGTCTCATTTCACGTCGGCTCACTAGGCCCAGAGAAAGCCAGATACGCGAAAAACAGGCAGGATTCCGATCCGGTTGAGGTTGCGTTGATCATGTTTTTACCTTGCAACGGATCT
>JTDE01001030.1:0-14778 GCA_014338405.1 Paragonimus skrjabini miyazakii | reverse complement strand
CGTTTACCGTACCGGGCATTATATGCTGAGGCCACCAACAGCTGGGTTAAACCGCGTGGTGGTCAAGCAACAACGTGGTCACAAAATATGAAGACCTTGACTGCTCCATTGAACAAAGTGGGTAGGTGTCGCCTGCCTCGTGATCACTCAAACCGCTGGTTAGAGACGCTATCCGAGATGGCGATGTGTCGCAGTCAATGGCGGACCTGTATCCATACCATTTCTAGTTTTTTCGCTTAGTCTCGTTTTAATAATGTTCAACCTTGTTAATAACGTTTTCTTCCAGGATATTCCACGTCACTGTTGAGGCGAGCGGCGGCCCGAGCTACAGTACCTTTTGGTCAGGCTCATGGCTGTTATGATGATGATTTGTGCATTTTAGCTATAGCGTTTTCGATAGACGGTGATGAGAGGTTGTTTGAAATGAACGAACTCATTTATTTCATACGTGCATACATACACCTTTAACCTAGAGTAGTACCAGACGGCACCGTATCTCTTGCCCTTTGCTGTTGTCTTAAGGCGATGGTTAGGCTTGCGTGGTGCACTGGGGAGAAGGGATATGCTGACTACGGTCTCTTCCCTTCTTAGGCATGACTATATAAGATGTACATAAAAAGGAAGCAGCTAGACGAAAATGAGTTACGCTCTTCAAGCTGCGTGTCATGTTACCGGCTGTCCAGAGTCTGGATATAGAAGAATGACCCTGTGAGAAAAAAGTGATATAACTATACAACTGAAGCACCATCGTCCACCTAACAAGAAGGAGGGTTAGAAAGGGAACCCTCTAAAAAGGAGTACTCCGAATGATTGGTGACTGATCGCGACCGCCGCATACTACTCAGTAAGGTTGAACAATGCTCAGTACTGTTCGCAAGGCTGTCATCAACATCATCATCATCATCACTACAGTCATGAGCCCAACCAGAAGGAACTGTGGCTCGGGTCGCCGCTCACCTCAACAGTGATGGAATATCCTAGAAGGAACGCTGCTAAAAAACGTTATAGAGCGATAGTAATACAGTAAGACTAGGCGGAAAAACTAGAAATGGTATGGATGCAAGTAGACCATTGACGGTGGCACAGATGATATAGCATAGGATACATCAACAGTGCGCAGTATTAACAGGAGACAAACATCGGCGTACTACTTACTGTAGCCTTTAATGAGACAAGCCACCCACTTCTAAATGAATCAGTCTTCTTCCCTGACACAAACAACTGGAAAGTAACCGAAGTCAATGCCGTTCTGACATGAAATTCAACTCACGTCGACGTTGCTCCTTCATTCCTGTTCCCATTTTTCACCTCTTGGAATCAAGATAACATATAAACTGGAGTTTTAGTGACCGCATGCTTCAATAAATATGTCAGAAATCTGCTTTTACGAGCACACTTTCCAGACTGGGACGTGATGCATACACTTTTCAAAGCATATAATTACAGTCCACATACTGTCATTTATTTGAATCCTTCATTAGATAATGTTAGAGATCAGCGGTGATTCCCCAAAGTGACTGGCGAGCTGAAGCCAGCTGGCCAAGCTGGAGAAGTACACATACCGAGTTTTAAGGAAGAGTAAATTTCGTTTCCTTGCATTCCAGTGAATGGTCACTTATGCACTGACAGAATTAGAACTTCGGTCCACATGACAGGTTGAGAAGGTGTCCCGTGAATGGGGCTTATCAACAACCAACACCATATCAAAAATGTACCAGGACATGAGGTCACAATCACATTGGCCTTGTCACTGCTGCACCACACACTCCTAAGTCTAACAATACGAGAGTTTCTGGTGCACACAGATGAACGATTTCGAAATGGACAGACAGGTTTCCTGCCTGGTCATGGACTTATTAAGCATTCCACTTTTTGACGGACACTAAAGTACCGGCCCCCCATTTCTCAGCCGACGGTAGCATTTTTTCAGGGCAAACGAGTGCATTTTATTCGGTTGTCCAACACGCTTTCTTAGGTATACTGAAATTCTATGGAAAAACATTGATCTGCTGAAATTATTGCGTCAGACCTGAATATGGACTGCATACTTATGTGCGCCTAAATACGACGTTTTTGGTTTCAAGTGGACTTCGGGAAGGAAAGCCGATCCTCCTTTTCACTTCAATAACGTAATAGATCACATTCTAGAAAGAATACTCAGGGATTCCTGGGAATCTGGGTCGGGGCGCAATGAACTGAGAAACAGTGAGTGTCCCGATGGCATACTGCAGACTACCGATGCGATGTTGATGATGACTTAGATCTTTCGCGAAAAACACGGACCAGGTTGCGTTGGTTAACTGACATAACAACCGTGCATGGAACGCACTTGGAACGATGAAAGCTGTTACAACAATGATTCTTTCTGATATTGCGGCCAAGCCACATGAAAGTGTCAATAGTTTCACGTGAGCAGTGTCACCTCATCAGCTTGCAAAATTGACGACAACAGTGACACTGAAGGCGCATAATGTCACTCTATGACTGTCATATATCGTCACTTATGGACGTACGACTACGCAAAAGCGAAGATAAACAATGTGTGTGCGCTCACTCTAGTTCTACGACCCAGAAGTTCAGTCCGTTCGCGCAGAAAATGCATATGGGCTCTTGATATTTGACTATCGCCGTCTTTGCCCGTTAGCCTGCATCAAACAGGCTATTTGTGTGAGAACCGCGGAAGTCCATCTGGGATGTAACTTGGACATGCTTAATTTTTGGCCCGATGATCCGAATAATTAAAGTACACGGCCTATGTTGGATAGATCACGTAGTTTGTGTTAATGGAGAACCTGCAATACCACATTACCTAATGCGGCCGCTGACAGTAAAATGAACCTACAAGGTGGCTGGACGATGGCGTGGCCACGAGAAAGTGCGGGTTGGAAATGCCGTCTGCCAGGTTTGAGAGCTGCAGGACCATACAGATCGCAAGTCTGAGAAGTTCTCAGATATGGCGGTGTATTGTAGCCAATGGCATGTATACTGATGAAGTTATTTACTCTTCTTCATGAATTTCCGTCGACATTGTGCATTTTTTCCTCACAAATGTGTACCTGTTTGGTGACCTGCCGTTTCGGGAAATATTGCTGGGATTAACGACAGCTCAAAACACTATGGCCATGAGTATAGCCAAAGGTTGTGGAGAAACTACAGTGGAGACACTGTGAACAGCTGCTCAAACTACTGCTACCAGAGCAGTGATCTGCGTTTCTAGACCGCAAGTTGCCAGCTTATATTACCAAGGCAAGCACTACTTTCGGAAAACGGCCTGAAGAAGGAAACCAGGCTGTGTCTAGCACTGTGCAATCTGTTGTAAACAATAAAACCTGAACGCTATATCAGTAGAACGCGCGGTATCTAAACTGCGTTCCTCTACAATGTAAAAGGCGCACCTTAGACATCTGGTGGTTTCACGTCATCCGGAGAACCGAGTACCACGTGGAACCCTGGACGCCATACTTCATAACTCTAGGAATGTTAGGCTTACACAGTATAATATATACTTAATAACACAAAGGAATATTCATAACCAACACCACTTGGGGAAGTGCTACACGAAACAGCGTCTAGGAGTTCAATGAGCAGTGCATTCAGCCATCCGGTACGTAAGGGAACTACCGTTGTCAAAGGTCGCGGTTACGTAGCCATGTGGCGCCACAAGAAGCGACTGAAAATGATCTGGCCATCCGGTAAGTCACCAACGTACCCACATCGAGCCATCACCGAGAACACGGCCAACACATTAGGAGCAGGTAAGCTAACTCAACTGTCCATTATTCAGTCGTACCAACAGATGAGTTCTTTTATTTTTTCAAATGCTAAACACTTCAATCACTTCTTTTGCAGTGATCTGCTACTTTTCTCTTCTCCAGCAGTTTTAGCCTATTGTATCATGAAGGTTCTGTTTTGGGTTCTTAGTCGAAAACGAAACTCGTTTGTATTTATCATCATTTATTACATGCAGACGTTTATTTTATTTTTTATCTTAAAACAGCAAGTGCTTTGAAAGCCATAGGTTTATGTATTTTCAGCCCAGACCATTCTATTACGGGATCCCTATCTTGTTTCCGAGAGATAAAAGTTTCACTATCACCATGACCTACAGGCCAATTACTAAGTATTGACCGGCTGGACTACAACAGCATTGACTCACAAGACTCGTGGTCCTATTGTTTAAAGTGCTCACTGAGTACGACGTATATGAATGGCTCAGTGTAAGTCAACTGTGAAGAAGTGTATGTTTAAGTGTCCCTTTACCTCAGCTACCGCAAGTGGCTGAAAATGAATGTTACCGAACCTACGTTTTCATCATGAACAAGCATTACATCAGCACAGTTGGCAGTAAAAGTGCACATTGTGACCTTAGCGGTTTTCATAAGTGAATCATACATACCAACCGTATAGGTATAACACTAAGTCTACAATTGGCGCAGTTGTGGTCAAGGGAGCGCAATGACTTGATGTTTGTGGAGACATTCCATTTAAAGTCTTTCGCACTATGTTCAACATCAAGATCTCCCGTCATACTGGAAACGAGCAAAGAGAGTTGTCAATCGTATCAAAACATCTAACAATTCGATGGTAAGAGAAGGTAACGAAAGGTCACGAAACTTGGCTAAAAACCATCAGTGCATAGCGGCCAAGACGCTAGATAATTTAACACTGTTATAAAACTGGAGAAAACCTAATCTACACCCATGAAAAGTTTACTCACACCGCACCACTCATTAATAGAATTCCGCTCGTTGAACAGCAATAAGCGCTTACGAGGTTAATCTCAGAAACTACGACATTAAGTGGACAGATCACTGTGTAGTTAGAAAACCTGTGTAATTAAAATACATCCATACGAGAATGCACGGCCGAACTCGGTGATCATAGCTGCATCGGTCAAGAAGACTTTAACTCTGGCCGATCGGTACACACAAGAGTCGACCAGCGGTTAGTTCGCTTTCAGGTGACCAATTACGCACATATTAGAATGCTGCTTCAGTGCTCGGTGTTGACCCGCCAGTTGCACCACACACATTCCCACTTTCCCGGACAAATTTTAGTTTATAATCAACAGACATTTTGAAAAATTTAAGAGAAGAATGTTTGGCCCTCAAGTACAAGCCCATATATGTGCCAGAATACCACAATTTAGGGTCATTCAGGATTTAAAAATATATATATACAAGCTTCCTAGAGCAAGAACAGGCATGTCAGGGGCAACTATAACGTAGGTAGAATCATCAGAACACTGAATCATAATGCAGTGAAGAAAAGCGAGTACAAGTCAAACGCTTGACGATGCACTGGCCAAGACCCATCATGCTTCAGAGATGAACATCCCATTTAAGAGCCGACCTGTAAAGATGTCATATCTTAAACGCAGCTTATTTGTCCTTCTGTATTTATTTTCATCTGTTGTTATCAACAAAGATATGTTAGAAAAATCACTCAGCGATTATCAGCATTCAGCACAAACAGCATCGCTATCCTCCCCGACCTATGTACAAACATTTTGATGGGACATTACGTCTACCAAAAGTATCAATACTTTCCGGTAGTTGTAAGCCCCGTTTTCATTATATGGTTCAGGTCACAGCGCCTTTTATAGTTGGAAATCTCGCACTTTACTGTGAACAAATCGTAACAAAATATCGAAGGCGCTCAATGAATGACGAAAGCTTATATGTTCCGTCGCATTCTCTTCGGGGTAACCAACGATGTCGCAGCCTTTCAGAGAGTAATCCACAGTATCATTGCGATCGAAATCTGGCTAAATTCATTAAAGTCACCCACATGTCTGGAATTGTCTTAAATAAAGAAGAAGAAAAAATTTCCGGGTTACGAAGTTCCCAAAGGGATTATTGAACCGAATCCTGACTGTTTGAAACCTCTGCGAAATTGATCCCCACCTTGTGGTCTGAAGTCCTAATGGCGTGTCGTCAATTTCTCTCCCTATTATTCTCAGTGGATTTTCCACTTTTCGGAAAAAGTCCTCCCCTCGTAAAGAACAAAACATTTTCGTTACCGGGAGAAGTCGTCTTTTGTTTCGAGGTGGTCAACGAGGATACGCTCGCATGAGTTAGTGAACAAGGTGCGTAGGCCACTTGCTTTCGGATTAGAAAGCATCCGCAACATACTTCCATCAATACACGATGTATAACCATTAGCAGAACGAAGTCCAAGTGTAAGACCCGGGCAAAGAATACTATATTTGAGCTTATCATCGCATTTCACGGAACACAACATAACGTTTGAAGAAAGGTTCCAAGTAGAAACTTTGTTGAAGTCCAATGCTACCAAATAATACTTTAAACAAAAACTAATAAGGCAGGCCAATATTCTTTCAACTGAAGTGCGAACTTAAAGTCAACAGTTAAGGTATGTTAGAGGTGCTATTATCAGTTGCAGATTCAACGGTACGTGAGTAAATGTGTGTTATGAGGCCATTTCTCGACGCAGCACAACTGTCGCTAGTGAAGCGGTTATCAGACATAATTCAGAAGGAACAACATAACTTTAGGAAAATGTAAGTTGCCGGTTACAATGAAGTTTGTTAGTTTCAACAACTAGCATTCATGGACTGATCACCGATGGTACAATACGCTATAATATATAGTTTCACTGTTTCAAAAACCAGAAGTTTCACGCAGTACCTCCGCAGCAAAAATCACCGCTGGTGGCAGATTGTGGTTTTAACCCATAATAAATCACTCCTGAAGTATCTAGTTAATTCTAAAATTCGAAGCCTAGCCAATGAAGCAGTACGTTTCCGACCGAACTGCACAATTACAGGTGCACTTATGCGCTTACAACAGACATAATAGCAGTGCACTAAATTTACACAGGTAGACCGAGTGAATTTTTACAAATGTTGGATGTACAATCAGCAAACTCACAGACAAACCAACGTTGACATGTGGCAAATTTTACAAGTAGATTATTTTGATTCGGAGAAATGAAACATGCAACATTCCTAGCAGAAAAACGGGTAGACGATTCATTTATCTCAGAATGAGGCAAAATTTGGAATTTACAATTCTGCCGCAAACGTAAACGAGGACTACAATAATTTGAGCACGATGCGTAGGCATAGTCAATGGCTCTCGACGCGTAAGGTTACTTAGATGTCTATGGGCTTGAAAACGGTGTACAGCGCTTACGTACGTATGCCGAGAACCATCAACGTAACTATTACCATTCAACTCTGGTAGGACGCCACTATATGGTACGTTTTTGTTACGATATCACGTCCTCAAAAGCACAGCTTTTAAACATCATACGTGTCATTTGGTGAAGTTTCTCTAAAGGGGGAATGACAGGCCAGCTTAGCAGGACACATGTGCGGGTTCCACGCAGGGTTAATGCAACCCACAAGAACTTTTAAGACGCGATTCGTTGTCTTCAGATAATATTAAAACCAACCTAACTCTTAGTTTCCGTTCCTGCCAACAACTCCATTTGTCCGTTGACTTCCCATCCACTGAACCGACTTATTATTTTGATGGAGCCGGGTTAGAAATGAAACAGATGCCATCAACTGCCGAGATGTACTTTGAAAAAGCAACATCGTTGAAATCTCGTTGAGTTGCTTTTTGCGTTGAATGCTGACTTCAACATGGCCCACAAAGGTCCTAATTAGTCCAAATAAGACCGAAAGCAGTGGGACCATGTGTTACTAGCAAAGCGGCCATTCATCTTTAAACGTCACCAGTGATATTCGTTGCCAAATAACGGATATACTTGAGGCCCTAAATGTTTTAATACCACAGTTTCACTATAACAATAAGTGGCGATCATCAACAGTCTTACTAACTGTCGCGTATTAATAAATTTCCCGGTATCGCGATACGTATAGGTATTGATGGGTAAAACTATTAAGAGGATTACTTAAGTAATCCTAATTAGGATTAACTAATGAACAAAACAGTTGATGGTATACGTCCTAGGAAATATATCTATGTATATGAAGCCACAACATTTTGAGTCCTAGATAAACCAGGAATTATTAGCTGCATGTGTTCGTAGTTCACTGTATAAACAATTGTAAAGGCTTTCAATGCAAAATATTGACCAGTGTATGTATAGCGTTGTTAAATAAATAAGAAATCAAAGTTGAAAAAGTACCACACGTTGATATTGAAATAAAGAATGAAAGCACTGAAACAGACTAAAACACCACGCATCCACAAACGAGCACACAAACCTCCACGCGATAATAAGTTGAACGTTTGAAATTAGCACATTTAACACACGGCATAATCATCAACGCGAACGCGAAAAATAAATCCGTTGATTGGCAAATACAATTGAAAAATAGACTCATACTTGGCATTGGATTTAAATGGGAATATAGCTCATGCGATTAACTGAACTTTGTTTTCCATTTTCATTTCTGCCAAAGTCCCTCAAGGGCATAGTGTCCACAAGCCACTTATGTTTCATATTCCATTTTAATACACTTTTTGTACATACCGTTTTGTTTACATTATCCGTACAGTTGTTTGAAACCATCACCATCCGTTTTCGAATTGAATCGTCAACACGAATAAACGGAAGTCACCGCGCATAGTCTCTGTCTTCTTCGTCCGTGCGGATTTTTGGGCTTGTAAAGTGATTGGACGGCGAAATATCATAGCTTCGCGTATCAACCAATCTGTTGACGCTCGACGTTCATCATCCCACGCCTCGTGTGGGATTATCCGCCGGCCGTGTTCGGCATCTCATTTCTGGCGCTGCCATTCTCTCTCGTGGTGGTCTATTCAACCCAGCGGTTGTTGACTTATCAGTGAGTCGTTCTTATTTTACAGATACGTCCTCCATTTGATTGTATGCTTCCCTTTTGAGCCTACCCGTTACCGTTGCAACTCTTCTTTGGTATTACCATATTTTGGTCATTTTAATCATTTGATTGATTAGGCCACTACAAGGGTCAGTGCTAGGTCATCCATCAGTTGTTATTTACATCAACGACCTTCGGGAAAGTATTTCCAGCGACGCCCTCCTATATACCGAGACCCAGAAATCTTGAATGCCACTGACTCCAGTGCACTACATATTGATCTTGACGCGATTAAGCGCTGGTCGGACGATCGGATTCTCCCACTAAATGACAGCAAGTGTGCTCAAGTGTCATCCGGTGAAGATTCTGGCAATGACTTCGTGATTCTTAGTGCGTTTAGTATGGTGGATACAGTGAAAACCGATTCGGAGAAAGATCTGTGCATCTGGTTATTCTTCGCCTCTAACCACGAGATGACGGCTAAGAGGGATTTGCCGTTGTTAGGATGATTAAGCACACTTTCCCTCCGCAAAGACAAGAAACCGTTTCGAACGCTCTACGGGGTACATATAAGACCGCTATTTGAGTTTGCCAACCAGGCCGTTTACGCCGGCTTGAAAAAGACATATTGGTTGTTGAGCGTTTCCAGCAAGCGACCACCCAACTAGTCACGTGCCTAAGAAATGTCACATACGTATCTCGACGTGAAGTTCGTGATTTATATCCGCACGAATTTTGACGGATCAGTGGTGAGTTAATTCTAAAAGACTTCTAAAGAGTAGTTCTGGTGGACAAATTCCTCATCAAAGCGGATGACGACGGCCGGCGAGCATGTAGTGATATCACCTTCGACGTCCCTAAAATCCCAAACTCCCTGCGACGTGAGAGTTGCCTTGCCAGTACCACCGCATTGGTTCACATTACCTTGTGAATGTAAATTTACTACAAACCACTAGCATCAAAGTTAGTGTGTTGGCGTAGGTATCGTAGTTTTATTCGTAGCTGTATAAGGAATCCTCGCCATCTCTACCATTGTAGGCTACATTCACTAGGATAACAATGTTTTAGCTGCTACCGTTGGTAACGCCGCCCAACCAGGCTGACACTTGTTTGAATCCTGAAGGTCAACCGGAAGTTCCGTTGACATTCGTCCTCTCTGGCGGCTGCCGAGCGGTTGTGCTGAAGGTTCTCTCACGTCCAGCTCCCTAGCGCCCTTAGTCGTTGCGTTGGGGTCCGCTTGTGTACGGTGAGTAAATAAATAAATAGTTTGTTTGCAGATCCACCGATCTGTGTTAATATAAGGCAGGGGAAATCTTGGGTGTACGAACCACGGAACTAACATCACGACACTGGTGAGCCCGTTCTAATAATTATTTTTACTGTTCTATATTATTTATTGCTAGAAGTTAAGCCAGCACTAGATGATAAATAGCAGAACGTACAGGCAAGTATCGCTGAATTCTGACGTTGACGACAATATTCACCAACAGTTATTAATAACAGAATTTTGATTGTCATGTCCACTGGATAGGTTGTAGCTGCAGCAGTACGGAGGAGTCATGACAATGACCAACAGATCATTGGTAGTTATCGGTAGGTAACTCAATGTATCGCTTGTACATCTTCACTCTTTAGATCCCCGCCTCAAAGTTTTCCCAGTTCAATGAGCTGTATAAAGGGAAAATATTGAAGATATGTCCGAGTAAGCTGGTTACAGTATATGTATTACACTATCAGTCTATCGTCAATGTAGGTGCCTGGCCGTTCGCCAAGCACCACTTCATAGTCATACTCGGAAAGGTAAGTTTTGCAAACCAACTCGTCAAACTGTTCCCCACCTCATATCAAACATAAGAGTTGTATGTAATACAATATACTTGGATTCATTACCAAACAACATTGATTCTGATCTATTCAGAGAATGAAATCGCTAGCTTGATCCCGCTGACCTGACTAACAAAGAATATCTGAGTATGCAGAATACGTTCACACCAGTAGGTGCATCAACCTAATCCACTTAAGCTATGAAGAACGCCTGTATGCGTAGTATAAGTTCTAACTAAAAGATGCTCCAACCTGATTAACTTAAGCTATGAATAATATCTGGGTATGTAGTATACGTTCACAATAGTAGCTTCCCCACCCGATTGACTTAGGATACCAACAACGTCTCACAATACAGTATGCGTTCACACTAGTAGATGCTTCAAATTGATTCACTTAAGCTATGAATAATGTCTAAGTACGCAGCGTACGTTCACACTAGTAGCTGCTCCACCCGACTGACTTAAGTTATGATCAGCGTCTGAGCATGCAGTATATTTTCACACTTGTAGCTGCTCTTTCCGAACCACTGTTACCATGAACAATTTGGAGAACGAACACATGCGGGAAGTGATGAAAAACCTGTATTTGAAGCGTTTGGGGTACATGGCAATCATTATCTCTGATTCCGCTGATTGTCAAATTGATTGGAATATTTTTCTGCACTGCGATAGATACTTGGCGTTCTAAACATCATAATGTGACCGGCTCAGAGATATACATCCCGGTGATCAGCAGACAGCTTGATTTCATCTGTTTCCGTATGTTGTTCCGTATGAACGTCACGCGATCTCAATATGGCTTAAACAATGCAGTAGAGTGGAAAGAATTTAATTCTGAAAATTCTCAATGATGGAGTGGGACAGGATACTCTTTTTAAGCCGTTCCATATACCCAGAAGACGGAAACAACCATATGATGGCGTCATTTCCAACCATTTTTAAGAGCAACGTGTCATCCATCAGTATCTACCTGAAATTTTCCAAGCAAAGGGAAATAGTATAAATATCTATTAGATAAAAGAGCTGGAAATGTTTTCATACATGTTTAACCATCAAATGTGTTAGTGTTCTTGCTGAAATGCAATGCCAAAACTGTATGGTCGTATATTTCCATTTCGACCATATATTTAAAACGCCGCAATATGAAGCACTCTAAGGGTATAGGATGACTTATTTCATCTCGAGAATTGCAATGATTGCAATGATGAGAATTGAGAAAAAGAGCTAACGCCAATAACGAGTTGTTTCCGAAAAAATGATGAAAAAAATTTTCATCAGTATGCTGAATCTTTTGGGACTTATTCGATGCATTTCATTGACAATTGTGTAGTTCGTCGGTATGGTGTTTCAAGGCTGAAACGAGTTGGAAACGGCCACTTAGGCGCGAAAAGATATTTTTCAAATTTTTCATGAAATATTAAAATGCATGTTACGGGACAAACATATAGATTTCTTCGAGTATACTAGTGATGTTGCAATGGAAAAATCAGGTGTACCTAAAAATCGCCCATATTCGCACTTTTGTTGAAAAAATGTGTCGCCATTTCGTTCGATAAAAGCATAATGTTGACTCTTCTAATCAATTTTACGTTCTGAAACTGCTTCCACTGAAATTCTCGTGGTGGAATACATTTTTCTAAACTGCAGAAACGCTCAATTTCGCGCGGTTTTGGGGATATAATAGAATTTGTAATTTTCGACCACGTTGTGTTCACATCGCATTGTACACGAAATATCCCAGTAATTCCCAATGAAAACTATATCGCCACGGTTGTCGCTTAGTTACACATCAGAAGTATATATTCAGCCTGTTTCCCCGATAGTATTTCCGATGGAAAACGGCCTACGTTATAACTTGATTGTTTCTACCTACGGTGTGGTGTAAACATGCATAACATGTCCCACTCCATCATTGAAAACGTGCGTTTTGTTTTGTTTATTGCTTACTGATCATGCTTTGAGGTAGTTGGCCATATGTATGCGAGTCAATGCTCACTTATCCGACGGATGATGACCAACTTTGATGCTTGTTATTTATCTGACTAAAACATTGATTCCCACTTCTGTCGTTTCAGCTACAACCCCTCTATCTTCGAGCCATGGATATTTATGATTCAGATGACTGTTGGTCTATCTTTTCCCCGGCTGCAGATTTCACTGACGGCTGCCAGCATGTTATCTCAGTTTTTGCCGGAACTGACGGATATCTTTATAACTCATCCTGAACTGTCCCAATACAAATTTATTTTGATACCCGCAGTGTTCATTTTTACAACGTTGATCATAGCTTAAGTCAACTGGACGGAGCAACTACTGGCGTGAATATATGTGGCATACTCAGGCGTTGATCAAAGCTTAAGTCAACTGGACGGATCAACTACTAGCGTGAAGCCCACGATGGTACATCTGCGCCGTTGATGAGGCTAGCATTCAGCTGACACTGAGTACCACGACTGCGTAATCTGCGGCCGGCTTGCGTTGAGCGAAATCCTGGAAACGTGATTGGCAAACTGCTGTTCAACTTGTCCCACAATGATTTGTTATGAATTATATACTACACATTGACACTTCTTCACGCGTTTGCCATTCCGATTCGTGCATACAGCGTTGACATTTGTAGTTGCTTCGTTGACTTAAGCTATGATCAATGCCTGAGTATGCCGCATATATTCACGCCAGTAGTTGCTGCGTCCAGTTTACCTAAGCTATGATAATTGCTTGAGTTTGCCGTATATACTCACGCTAGTAGTTGCTCCGTCCAGTTGACTTAAGCTATGATCAACGTTGTAAAAATGAACACTGCAGGTATCAAAATAAACTTGTATTGGGACAGTTCAGGATGAGTTATAAAGACATCCGTCAGTTCCGGCAAAAACTGAGATAACATGCTGGCAGCCGTCAGTGAAATCTGCAGCCGGGGAAAAGATAGACCAACAGTCATCTGAATCATAAATATCCATGGCTCGAAGATAGAGGGGTTGTAGCTGAAACGACAGAAGTGGGAATCAATGTTTTAGTCAGATAAATAACAAGCATCAAAGTTGGTCATCATCCGTCGGATAAGTGAGCATTGACTCGCATACATATGGCCAACTACCTCAAAGCATGATCAGTAAGCAATAAACAAAACAAAACGCACGTTTTCAATGATGGAGTGGGACATGTTATGCATGTTTACACCACACCGTAGGTAGAAACAATCAAGTTATAACGTAGGCCGTTTTCCATCGGAAATACTATCGGGGAAACAGGCTGAATATATACTTCTGATGTGTAACTAAGCGACAACCGTGGCGATATAGTTTTCATTGGGAATTACTGGGATATTTCGTGTACAATGCGATGTGAACACAACGTGGTCGAAAATTACAAATTCTATTATATCCCCAAAACCGCGCGAAATTGAGCGTTTCTGCAGTTTAGAAAAATGTATTCCACCACGAGAATTTCAGTGGAAGCAGTTTCAGAACGTAAAATTGATTAGAAGAGTCAACATTATGCTTTTATCGAACGAAATGGCGACACATTTTTTCAACAAAAGTGCGAATATGGGCGATTTTTAGGTACACCTGATTTTTCCATTGCAACATCACTAGTATACTCGAAGAAATCTATATGTTTGTCCCGTAACATGCATTTTAATATTTCATGAAAAATTTGAAAAATATCTTTTCGCGCCTAAGTGGTCGTTTTCAACTGGTTTCGGCCTTGAAACACCATACCGACGAACCACACAATTGCCATTCCAATTTCTTCATTAACGCTGCTTATTTACAGTTAATGTATTGTACGTACTGAGCCTGAAATTCCGATTTTAAATTTCGAAATATATTTACTGAAGCAGGATTCGCGCAAAAAATGACCGTTGTCCCCTTTGAACGACCTTCAAGCCGAATCTTTCGAAACTGATAATTGCCGTTCTTTTTTATATGAGTATTAAACATTGGAACTGCTTTTCTTCTGATGTAATCCGCAAGGATTCTGGAGGTAGCTTCAAAACATCGCTTGGTTTTCACTTGCTTAGACCATCCTTATGCGAGTGATTTCACTTTGTTCTTTGTACTCATGTAGTGGAACAGATGTGTGAACTACAATAATTCTCGATACAAAAATAACGAGTGAAGTCAAGGACTGGACTCACCAAAGATTGACAATGTTCGTGAGACGTCCAATGAT
>JTDE01001029.1:142568-162834 GCA_014338405.1 Paragonimus skrjabini miyazakii | reverse complement strand
GAATTCTGATTGGTTGTTGCTTGCTATCATTGAACGTTTGACCTGGTGCTTGGTTGGTCACTTCTTGTTGTTGTTGCACATTGGCCTGACATCCGATTTGTTATTATTTTGTCTTCTGACTGTGCCGATCTGTTTTTCGTTCGTTCGTTCGTTTCTTACGACCTAAGAAAATCGCTTCTTTAATGCACAAAGTAGAATTTATCGGAAGAGCATATAAACAGCAGGCTCTGTACGTATCAACCATGACTGCATCTTTTGTACAACGACATCGTTAGATGGGAATTCCAAATTTCAAAATATGATTTGAATCTATTTGTATAAGTGTCATACGAGTTGTCATTACGAATTATTTCATATTGAACATTACTCACATCTGTGTACAGCTTTCACATTCGAAAAGATTTTTATTCCGCCTTTTTCACAACTAAACACTAGGCGCTAGTTCTACTTTTATTCGAGATTGCCAGTAGTGTATATCCTGGCCATAGCCGAGAGTTGAAATCCGACCACGCTTTCACAAGTCAATTGTGTTGACCACCGCCAGACCAAATCATCATATCTGGACGCCAAACCACCTTCGCTTGTGAGAAATGATCAATATTCAAGCCTCAGTTACCGTTTTCATCGACAGTATACCATCAGGAAGACCAGGCAAGCACGTCGTTGCCTCTCTGAGTGTAGAATATTCACAAAGGGCGCGTCTACGGTATTCACAAGGAAAACCGTCCACTTCATGTGAATGCGTGCTATATGGCTCGAAGCACTCGAATTAGCCAAATAGTCTTGCGTAGACTGTAGCATTGTCCGATTAGTAGTCCAAACATTCAGTGAGATAATACGTTCAACCCATGTAAGTTAAGTCTTATGTTATTTTTATGTACCTGTTCTATAGCAGAATCTCATCAACAAACAGTCCGTGAAACAATCAATATGAAAGCACAGTTCAAAGGCTAATAGATGATTGTATGTAACAAAAATACCAACTGACAAGCATCAGTTTTCAGTTGGCTCGGTTTACCTTAACAACGCTATGCAATCGATTGAAACAAAACGGTTCAAACTCCAGTTATGGAGTAATGGGAGATCTGAACAGATGCAGAAACTAACAAAAAGTAGAGAAAAACTTATACCGGAAAATAACTTTATACATTTATTACCACACAAAAAACAGAGTAGAACGGGTAAAGTTTCTCTGTGTGAACTAACGGGCTTACCAAAACTGGTGTCTTGGGCCAAAAACGTGGATGGCGCGAGGGTTATTTATTTGAAAAACCAATACATGCGATGTGCATTTCAATCCAACAGACAAATGATTCTGTTATGTGATGACGGTAAGCGTTAGTACATCAAAGTAGACAGCCAATTCGATCTGCAATGGTTGAATAACGTTCTATTTACGAAAACTGTAAACCATTGGTTCTGCTAGTTATTTCTTAGACACCATACATCATTGGACGGGGGTTTACAGAGCCCATTTTGTGTCGAACAGACAAGAATAGACATAATGTAAAGTATATTCAAGTCGAACATCACCCACAATTGATCGCAGCTGTCGCATCCCCATAGACTTTCCAGTCGGCCCCTTTCGAAAAGAAGCACTAGACTCGAGTTTCGCTCTCATTAGAGCTCGTCAGTAGTGCATATCATCCCCACTGCCGGGACTTGAACCACGGACATTCAGTTCATGAGGCAACCGTGTTTACCACTACGCCATTGACCTCACGTTAGGCACGACCGAATTATCATATGTGAGCACTTAACCATTTTCGTTTGTGAGTAATGATCAGGTTGCCCGATCGTCTCGAAATTGAGACACAGTTACTGTCTGTTAACTCCAATCGATCACCCCGCGATTAGGACTTCCTAGACAGGTCGAGATCTCCGATCTCATTTAACCTGCTAGGCGATATTTTAGATTACTAATGAGTAGTCGGGGATTTGGTTAATTTCAAGTTGAACATCATCCACAATTGATCGCAGCTGTCGCATCCCCATAGACTTTTCTCTACCGACGTACACTGTTGGAGTGTTCAAATAAACCATTCGGTTCTTACCACGATGGTCTTGATAACCACAACCTGTGTGACCTTTAGTGGAAATCGAGCATTCAGCGTTTACAGAATTCTGTTATTACTCCAATACATTTACACAATTTACGATTAGCTAACAAATATTCATAACTAAACAATTTAGAAACAGTTGGTTAGACTTTTACAGTTGTAATGGTTCATGTTGATTGAAACTGACTGGACAGTTATCGTCTCTCTGTAGGACAACTCGAAATTTGAGAATCATCGAGAGGCAAATATGGTTGATCACCTAGAAGAGTTCATTCTGGCCTGTCTAGTGTGTGGCTGCCAGTCTGACAATCAACCTATCGGCGATCAACAACTATATGCTGTGTAAGTAATTTTCTTGTTTGCAAAGAGATAGACATACTGATGATAAATTTGAACAAACATGAGACTTAAATCAAACACCTGATTTCAAATTGGCCCACTGGGAATGTCTTTCAGATTGCGATTGCCTTTGTCAGTTTTGGACGGTTTCCAACTTGTAACAAATGACTCAAAGAACAATTGAGAATTTTGATTACACTAGATTTCCAAGCAGTCTGAAGTATTAGAAAACGTTTTGAGATGAACCAAGTCGTTACCATTAGTGAGTCAGATTTTCGACTACCCTGTCTAGCCCAAAGAACATGGTTTGCACTAGTGCATGGCAGTGAGTCAAACATGTGTGAATATTTGGTTGTCATGGCATCGTTGGATCAGAGGCTCAGGAACTTCGGAAATAGAAGTGTTGTTTAGTTATAAACGGTACCATTAAGTATAGTAACAGGTGGGGGGATTACTGAGGCACATGTTTAAATTCCTAACAGTTATCAGCATCCACAATGCAAGGCGCATGTGACAACATTTTGAGACAAATGGGTATTTAGAGCGGAACATTTCTTCAAAAGTCTGGCATTGTATGGAGGACGACCGATGATGAACTGTTTTACCGTTTAAATACATGCGTTTGATGTGAAGTCATTTTTGATGCCCAGATTTCCTTATATTATTTAAAACACTGAGTTCCTTTAATCCATTTAGTCAACACACAGAAAATACATCGTGAGATCGTAACATTTCGATTAACTCGCATCAGTTGTCAGTGTAACACCAGCGAATTGTTTTTACCCAAACTGGGCATAACAACAACATTTGAATGAACCAACCATGTAGTTCTGACCTTTCGCACGTTAATAGCTCAATCAGTTCCACGACAGAGATTGATTGCATCAGCGCCTTCTGTGCACACAAAACTGGCCGATCTGATTAGCATTGTCTCACTAAACAATAACGGTTTCAGGTTGCTATTATGTAACAGTATCTTGAACTATTTAACAGGATCAACTAGGTGACCGGTTGCTGAGATCTGTTTGGCGATCGATGTGGTCGGGTTCTTCTAGCATGTTACAGTCAGCAGGTTCCTCGACTACTGTCGAGGCTATTGCCATTCACTTACATAATCCAACCTTGTGTGGACAGAAAAATTTCGTTCAATCGCTTGAACTGCCTTGGCCATTAGTTGACTCATCCGATCGATATGTAGCCAGTTAACATCCAATCGACGTCCAGAAACATAAAAAACAAGGTGTCATGGACGTAACGTTTATGGAACAAAACTCTCGAAATTCTTTCTTGAAATTGTCTCTCATGTATTCCGAAAAGTAAATTTACCAATCTGGGACCCAATGGGATACCCATAGCTGCGCTGTCAATCTGTCCATAATTATCACCTCCAAATTCGAACGGAATGTTTTCCGTACAAACAAAACTGAGATCCTTAAGAAGTTCCAACAGTATACCTAAATTCACAGTCTGACTGGAAATAAAACCACATAAAAATTCAACAGTTTCATGCAGTGGCCTATTAGTAAATAAAGTATTTACATCGACCGAGTACATCAGCTGTAGAATGTGCTCTGCGTTTCACTTCACAGATCAGCTGGATACTACGAGAACTTAACATCCCGAGGTCAAATCAAACTGATAACGACCGCAAACAGCTAGGTAACGTTTCTACAATAGAAAATACATGGATAGCAGCGAATTTATGAGTAAATATATGGGATCAATGTGAAATGTCACATACGCTCGAAATGGTATGTCCCGACAGAGTTTTCCTCTGTCAGTGGTCGAGCATAGGCAGAAAATGTCCAAATTCAAGATGGCGGTCAAGCGACCTTCACATGGGTATGATTATACCATAAAACATATTACTCACAAAGACGGGGAGTAGGCGGCGAATTAAGAGAAGTCCAAACGGATGTTAGATCGACTGCGAACTTACTGAAGTGTTCTCAAAAATTTCTGCTAGCTCAAAGGAACTATGAACACAATCGGAAGATAACAATTCGCGGATTGCTTCACGATCTATCGCGCCAGTTTGTGGCACGCCGAATTTCTCATGGATATTATCGGTCGTAGTGAGATACCCGTCTTGTGGATTCTTGGTGAACCTCTCATCCTCAGGGTATGTATGCCTTTTAGTTTCAGCTGCTCACAATGAATCTCAGAAGTATACCTAAGTAGCATCAATATTTGCATTTTCGTCAATATCTGTTTTCCAATCAGGAACTTGTTACCAGGGCTGGCATCCAATTGGAATTTCCGTGCATCAGAAAATACCATATTCGTCTTGGCTACTTAGTACTCATTCTTCATTACGACAACGCCACAGCCATTGTCTGGCTTGCGGAAAACTAGGCCAGTCATTTGTTTGAGCTCCTTGGTGGCTCTGTAGTGATCCTTATAAAAGACAGTGTTGTGCTCTCTGGCTTTTTCTGCACAAACATGCACAATCACGAATTTCAGGTCTTATCCTTTTGACCACATCCACACTCGCACTTTCCGGCTGAAATTAAGCGATTGGCAAAACACGGAAAGCCTGAATCCTTAGAAAGATTCGACTTGCTTGATTAAAATCAAAGAGGTCCACCTTTTAGAACACAATACTTTGAGTGATGACGGATGTGACTTCACGTTAGAATGTACGATTTTGAAAATCGGAAGGTGAACATACATTGTTACAAATGTCTTCAATATCGGGATAGACGAGGAACAGCTCTAGGTTGAAGAAGGAAAGAGCGACTGGGGTTCTCAATTGAAGCATTTGGCTCCAAAGCTTGTACCGCAAGGCAGCAGGTAGGTGGCAGTATATCAGAACCAGTACTTCTTCCGGAACCACAATGTCAACCTTCTTCCAACACATAATCACGAAGACCATGAGACTGTGGTTTATCAGACCTCTACCATTGGCCTACCTGGGATGAATGACTCTGTCGGTGTAGCGACCACGCCACCTAGTTTAGCTCAATAGATCATCAGGGTACACAAGCCGTCACACTGCATCAAAAGCCGGTCTCGCTGTGACGGCTTGGTATATTAACTTGAACTGAATATTAAACCGGTGTTATTGCTACATACAGTGAAACGATCACAGATTGGATCCAGATTGGATGTATTCGGATGATGACGTAATGTGCTCCGCAAGCCAGACAGCTCATTTGATGTCGCGATATTAGCAAGTTACTCCTGGCAGGGTTATTTTTGTTGTTGATTGTTGTTGATCCATAGGCTTTACGCAGAGGGTCAAGTATTCCATTCAGTCGGACGTCCTAAATATGTTCAGAAATACCACATCCGTTGGTTTGCTTTTATCATTAGAGTTTGCTCAAACATTCCAAGCAGTAAGTTGATTGGCAACGCTTACCTTGGCCTAGTCTCAGGCGCATAGACAGCATTCGAGGACTGATGCCATGCGGTTCGCTCATCATCAAAGCGTTGATACGATCAGCGACTGCGAAACAGGCACCATGCTCCCGAGCACCGTCTGTTGGTTAGCCTATCCAGTAGAAGGTGTACCCAGCATCTGCTTCCCGCAACATACCTTGATCCACAAACCTTGCAATACTCAAGGCTGCTACGTCGTTTCCATAGCGACGCAGTTTCATTGCGATCAGTGCGGTACGCCGTTCTGGCGTCCTTTGGAGCTGCATCGATCCAGTAGCATGCGCACATTAAATGATCCAACACAGTGTCTTGCATCTCCGGGTTACTGAAACTGGAATGAGCATTATATGCTTGCTGATTACTGTTGGGGAGACAGTATGAGGGTGAGTGACTGGCAGTAGCATATTTTCGCCTATCCACCCTGCCATGTGCAGCAGATAAAGCGACCCGGTTTATCCTGAATGACGACCAATGCAGATAGATATCTGTTTTATTTTGTAACATCATCGTTTATATGGGCTTAGGATACTGCCAGGAAGCCCAGACCTAGACAGGAGAGCGATTAGGGCCTTCAACCAAAGCCTTTGATTCAAAAGCCGGTATCGCAAGTCAGCAAATGACACACGCGCACACAGGTATCAGCATCAACCAATTAGAACAGGTTCCACAGTCACAACCGAAGACATTCGGTACATTCACACAGAGATAATACTCCACAGACAAACCAGTCGCACGAACAGATAATCAGAAATGAAACTAACAAACAGAACCAAAACACAACACACACACTATACACAACGAACGCCTCATAACGGACGCATCTGCCTTTTGTCTGGCTGCTCCCCTTTGGCCAATCTGACATAGTTGAACCTGCAACGACCTAGGTCGCAGTCAATACAACCCACTGGGTCAAAACAGCACACAAGCTTGACCACCCCGCCAGGGTAGCGAGAAGGGTCAGGAGCAGATCTTACAGAGCACAGATGACAGCACCATATAACCCAGGCTGTCTACAAATTTCGTGCCCACAGACTCTCTCGGACTAGACAATGATAACGAGCACTTACTAAACTCTATCGGTCGAACTTAGAATTGGTCGTTGAAGACCAATTAGCAGGATTCACCAATAAATGTCTGATTCAGCTGGGCACAATCTACTGTGAATGGAAATGTGAACGCATCAGGAGTGAAATGAAAACAGACTAGCATTGGACTGCACATTTTATTTTACCTGTACGTGCCCTCTACAACCAATTTGGTGTCCAATAATTCCGAACTGATTTTTGTCGCCAATATTCATTTCAAGCATGCAAAACTGACTAACACACACACACACATACTCATTTACTCGGTTCAACATGCGTTTCTAATCACATGAAAATGTTAATCACGCGGATTCCCTTGAGATGAACATCAAAACATCAGTGAGGTCTACACGACCTTCATATTATGGTACGATTGGATTCGATTCCGAGTAGCATGTCAACTTACTTTGGTTCACTCAGGTCCGTCCCTATATGTTCTGTGACACAAAACTAAGCACTCGGCTATCATTGTTTCACCACCCCTCGATTGACATACAGATCACAATGGACTAGTAAATTATATGAATAACCGGGACTCCGTGAAGTACGTGGATGTGGTTATGTTAATTAGGATGTAGTTTGGCAACCAGACAATTAAAACTATCAAGATATAATCTACTGAGCTAAACTAGGCGGCGTGGCCACTGCACTACTCAGATCAGGCAGGCTAATGGTAGAGGTCTGATAAACCACAGTCTCATGGTCCTCGTGATTGTGTGTTGGAAGACGGTTGACATCGTATTTCCGGTCTGGGCTTCCCGGCAGTATCACAGCCCATACACAATTATGGCAGTCGGACATCAATGTGAACCATTGATACAATGCTCTGTGTGATGATGACTATTCCAAATCTTGTTTGGGACCTGTTTCATATTCTATGATACATTTTGGGAGCCAAATTAGTGTGAAGTGAATCTTAACGATCTGGCATCATTCTTATGCAACTAGAAAGACGGTAGTGTGATTTGTGGTAAATTCAGTGTACGCTAGACTGTCAACCCGCCTCTCCGGTTATCACGATCTTTACCGTCTGTGCTACGAGCACACACGAAGAGCGTTTGAAATTTCGCTAATTTAGCCATTTTCGACTTTGTTGTCAGCTGGAGGATGTGAAAAGCACTTAGTTCCAGTGACAAGTACAGAAGTGCTGCATAGCTTTTTTGATCTCGCTACACCTGTTCAGCAACACGTGGGCCAGGGAATCGAATCCATGACCTATGAATAAGCCGTAGAGAGTAGTCCAGACATTAACCCTGAAAAATGTCTGAAGCATAACTACTTTGAGTGGTTTTCAAAAGTGGTACGGATATGTGATTATTTGATCTTCACAAATGCTGCGACATCTCCACACTATATTTGGCAACGAACCCATAAGTACGTCTTCTGATTATGGCCTTGCTATATTGTCTGGACATTTGTCTGGTCAGTTTTTCAAACTTGCTTCCTTATTGGTCACAAACCTTATAGATACGAACGACTTTGTCACCAAGTTATTTTCGGAAAGCTAGTCCTCTTTCAGTCCTCGTGCGTTAGCTTCGGGTGCTTGGGTGCTTGAGATGATCACGTATATTATGTCATCAATTGTTAATTGTTAATTATTCGTTGTTCTATTATCCGTAGTAGTGTATTGACACGTTCCCAGATCATAGATCTAATTACAACACTGTCCGATGAAAACAATTCTAACATTTAGTTTGAACATCACCCACAATTGATCGCAGCTGTCGCATCCCCATAGACTTTCCAGTCGGTAATTCTAACATTGTTGTTTCATGGTAACGTATACACTACTTTCTACAGCTGTTGCGCTTTGTTCAGCCTATAAGGGTTGAAAGCATGGTAATTGTGAACGGAATTTTTGAGAGCTGTTGTGTGGTGTGATCAATATATGGTCTGAATATACGCAGTTTGGAGCTTGAAGCAAAAGTTGTCATTCATGTCCTCCTTGTGGTATCCACTTCAACCACCTAATCTGCTGCGTCATATTGAATCCATGAAGTAGTTCAAGATATTGATTATCCGAACAGAATTTATTGATCCGATCATGTTGGAATTCGCCAACTCTATCGCTTAGCACTAAAATTGTAATCGGATATTTGATCAGTTGTGTTGGGTGGGTAACCAGGTCCAGGCGGGAGGGTTCTGAGTTCCCGAATCGGCCTCGAAGCTCAGTAGTTGGTAGAGCACTTGCTGCATCTTCTCGTGTTGTTCTTCTCGCTGCTTCAAATCCAACCGAACTTTAAGTTTTTCGCAGTTATGTCTCCGCCATCTAATTGTATATTGATCATAATAAAATAAGAATTATCCATAGAAATTCATCGATTAGACGAATCCGGTTTATTCGTGGTCATCGTTTGCTATATGCACGGCACTGAAGCGATGTTGCCAGATATGTCGAGGCATTCGTTCCATACGTTTCCCCTTCTGGATTATCGCCTTGATCTCACGCAAATATTCTCCGTCGCCCGAAACTATCTGGTTAAGCGCTTCCAACTGAGCACTTAACGAGTATCGATTCTGCTGAACCAATTGTTATTTGATTAGGCGGTCAGACTGTTTTTTCACACCCAAAGTTTGTGGAGTTGAATCTCGAGACTAATACCAGTAGCAATTTTAGCCCAAGGATTGCTCACCCATGTAGTCCATAATTTCACCAAAACATTTGACACAGATGATAGTTTCATCGAGCTCTGGAACCTCCCCGATTATTGCATGCGTAATCATTTACCCAGGTTACGTAAATCTTTGTTCACAGCCAATGTGGATAGTTCTTGTACTGGTTCCCTGTTAACAGTGACGTTCAGTAGAAACCCGTCTTAGAAACCCGTGTTCACTGTTTTGCCTCTTAGGTTATCTAACATCGTCCAATCATCGACGATGCTTTACGTCGATATCACAAAATCTTTACTGTGTTGTACAGTGACTGAAATAATTGATAGCTCTACAAGACGATTTGGACGGTCTAAACTGGTGGTTGCTGCTGAACAACTGTGATATCACGCAAACTGATTATAAAAACGAGGCCAGCAGACCTAGTGACAGACAATTCAACTGTATCACCCAATTGTTAGACCATGGCCTAAAATGCGAACATGGCAATAACTCTCAGAAAGAATTTGTTAAGCCTTCCATCTGCAGTCTTTTGCTGTACACGAGCTACTCATATGCAAAAGATGGCAAGATAATAGATCGAAGAATTTGTCACCAATGTCACAAGAATCACATCTTCTTAAGTTTTGATTACGTAACGCTAAAGGTTGATTGTATAGAATACGGATGCTGCTGAAACAATGATAATGATTACGTAGTCTGCTCAAGCCAGCATTGAACGGAAGGCCGTGGGGAACTCAGTGTTTTAAACGAGTCGCTTTTGAATATATAGAGTGTGGAAAAGATAGACAGGTAGTGATAGCTCCTGTGATTGCCAACAAACGGACTTGGTAGACTGGACGGAATGAGTCTGTGGGATTGATTGAACGACTCACTTTCAGTAAGTTCATGACGATCAAAGATGAGCAGCATTTTGTCAAGCCTTGTGTTGGCCATATCGCATGATGCTGCACAAAACGCTTGGTTTAACTCTACCTACAGGTCTATCCGCTATGCAATGGAGTCTGATTCATCCGTATATACTTCGTTTCCAGATGTCTTTCTGTCTCATTGTTTCAATGGGGTTATACAAGGGAAACTGTCGTAAGTTAACATGGACCAGTCAATAGACGATTCAGTTCTATAATGTTGTGCCGTTAGGATAGGAAACGGATCACATGCCTGGTCAACATAGCTGCAAAAAT
This sequence comes from Paragonimus skrjabini miyazakii, assembly GCA_014338405.1. Taxonomy (NCBI): domain Eukaryota; kingdom Metazoa; phylum Platyhelminthes; class Trematoda; order Plagiorchiida; family Troglotrematidae; genus Paragonimus; species Paragonimus skrjabini miyazakii. The sequence goes on along the minus strand of JTDE01001029.1, from coordinate 152,175 downwards.
CTGTTCAACTGACGTTTCTGATGCGAGAAGACAATTCCTATTTAACGTTCCGGCAACAATCCGGAACAGTTAATTCACAAGCACATTTTGAGTAGCACAGAGGCAGACAGATCGCACATCGCTGACAGAAATCTATATATATTTCACTGCTTTTGAGGGAATGCAATGTATCTGATGTATGAGCACAAGACATGGGACAACAAGGAGTATTACGTAAGATGTATTCTGCAGAGACATCTCGATCGATCTCATCGGTTACGATACATGGACTGTGATCACTGGGTGTTCGCCAATTCAAATAAATATAACATAGGAATGAGTCATCAGCTGCAGTAACAATGACACACAGGTCTAGTCACGTTTGAAACAAAAATGAACAAACAAAATACAACAAAATTTTGTTCAACCTATCCTGAATTATACTTGTTGCCACCAAAAGAGATCTCGAACTAATGGTCAAAAAAATGGTGTCTTGAGATGTAAAATCAATTTTTACGAACTTCCCGGCAATCGAAATTGTATCGAGTATTTATGATTTTGCAACTCTTACGCCTTGCTTATTGGAAATTCGTACTTTGAAATGAACAATTGCTCCCCAGTGAAAACTTTACTGTGTGACATGGCAGTGGTTAGAGGGTTTTGAATTGCAAAGTGAGAAAAACCTGTTCTTGTCATGCTCCGAACGTCAACAAATCCTTATGGGGAAAAGTTTGTCTGTAATGTTTGTAAACAATTTTTTCCTGTTTGAATAGTTACCGGAACAGCAGGACCTGACACAGCTGAGCACAGCATAAGCGCCTGTAAGTCGCCTCTAATTAACGTTTGAAGGTTCCATCTGATGGATTTGTCTAAGAAGCGCAATCTATGGTTCGATTTCACAAGGAGGCCGGATTCTGGGGCGATTGTGGGCTATTGGAAGCATTTACTTGAACAAGATTGGCAAGCATTGCCTACCAGATTGACAAATGTGTGGCAATCGATTCCGCTGTCTGGATACACTCTAGCACACGGCAGTGTGCTCGATCCAATAGTGAGGCTGAATCCATGACAGTGCTGGTTTTTATTATTTCATGATTCTTGTTGTTTTTTTGAATGGACTCTATGTGCAAATTTCTTAGTTCATACACGTTCTTATCCATCCGTCTTTCACTCTTGGATGAGTGTCAGGATCAGTGGCAGCCAGAGCCACTGTACTATCTAAACTGAATATTGAATGTGCATATATGTATGCATAGGTATGTGTATGCACCTGACCTTTTCTGCTACCCGGTCGTGGTGGTCCAGCTTGTGTACTGCATCGATTCGAAACGATATGCTGATTATGACTTTGGTTCATCCAGGTTTACCTACGTCAAGTGGACCAGAGGAGCAGCCAGAAAGAGCAATCAGAAGGAAACCAGCTAAGATCATGGGGGTGAATGTCACACCGCCGACTGTTTACGGATAACTAGACGGGGAGGCAGGGATCTATGAGTATATACAACTACGTCTACGGTTGCAGTAATACCATCTTCCGCATACAAAAAGAGAGGGTCAGAATAGATGTTATCAAACAAAGAACACACTGACCAGCCAACGGCTGACAATAGCTGCCAATGTGTTATACTGTGCGATCAAGAATCACCCACACATTGCATTTGTTTATCTATGACTGGACAATTAACCGGTTACATTGTCTGGAATTTGCTTGTGCACACAGTGTTGACGTAGTAGGAAGGGAACAACTAGACGTTATCTTATCTTGCTGTAGCACCACCATATGAACGGATCCATTTAAAGTTTCTCTTATGGTAAAAGATGTGGATAGAACAGTGCACTCATTCTTTTAATTTTCGATTCACTGAAGCATGGACAAATTTCCATCGGCCGTTACAGCAAGAGGGATATGTATGTCACATATCCAGAAGAGTGGATGATATTTCCAGGAGATACTGAGTTGGAGCTTGAAGCAAAAGTTGTGATTCATGTCCTCGTGTAAATTGTGGTTTCCACTTCAACTAACTAATCTCCTGTGCCATATTGAATCCATGAAATAGTTCATGCTATTGACAACCCGAACGGAATTTCTTGATCCGATCATGTTGGAATTCGCCAACTCTATCGCTTAGCACTAAAATTGTAATCGGATATTTGATCAGTTGTGTTGGGTGGGTAACCAGGTCCAGGCGGGAGGGTTCTGAGTTCCCGAATCGGCCTCGAAGCTCAGTAGTTGGTAGAGCACTTGCTGCATCTTCTCGTGTTGTTCTTCTCGCTGGTTCAGATCCAACCGAACTCTAAGTTTTTCGCAGTTATGTCTCTGCCATCTAATTGTATATTGATCATAATAAAATAAGAATTATCCATAGAAATTCATCGATTAGACGAATCCGGTTTATTCGTGGTCATCGTTTGCTATATGTACGACACTGAAGCACACCGACTGTCTTCAACCAATCTATGTCCGCGCAATCACCCTATCTCCGCCATACAGCGGGCTGTGTAGAATCGTGTACTTGGTTAATAACCGAAATGACCAGGTAAGTCGGGGCAGTTGTTGCACGCCTTACCCATTTTTGTCTACACAGTGTCAGTGGTCACACTAAATACATCTACCATATAGCGTTCATAGGACAGGAATTTGAGAAGTTCCGGGTCCTGGCTACTTCAACCTAACTTTGGTTATCACTGTGACTGCGAGCACTGAAACGAGCAGAAACTCGATAGCTATCACATCATTTTATCCAACTGTGTAGCACCAATGCAGTGAAATTGAACATTTTATATGCACAAACAGATTTCTTTAACTTTTCAACAGGAATATTGATATTATTACACATTGTTACATTTGTAGTCTACAGTTTTTCAAGCGGCATATTTGTGAATCATGATGTACCAGCTGGTGACAGTAACTGGTGATTCTGCAGGTTGAGCGATTCGAGCGAATTTACAAACTCGGATGTTTCCTTCCATCTAAACTGACTGACTAGCCATTAACATCCACTATCCTTGTTTCTTGTTCACTCCGTAAATGTTATCAAGAATATCATTGGTATAATGTGAATATGTGTTTGCGTGTTTACCTTCTATGTTTGTGCATATGCAGCAACAACCACTGAGCTGAATGAGTGGGTTCAGGATTATATGCATGATATGCTGCTGGCTTGGAACATTTGAACAAACAACACCGGATGTACTTGTTGTTGTTGTTAGTTGAACGAGAAATGTTCACTAATGGTCAGGAGTTTGGAATTAAAGCAGGGTGGTGAAACAGTGAGGTAACTGATTACGTCCATCGCTTACAATTCAAACGCGGTTGTCACATTCACATAGACGTTTGTGATAGTTCTTTCCGATATCTGATTTATTTCGACCGATGCGCTTACTACTCAGCAATAATCGGAATAACGCTGAACAAATTCAATGAATTCTATGATTTCATCGTGATGGATAGTTCAAACTGTCGGGTCAGCGTTCAGTGCTAATGGGGCAGTTTGGGTGTTTCTCCTCGAGGCGATGGACAAACCCGAACTTTTTAAATAAATTGGTGAATGTCTTTATTGCGTACGACTTATGGCTTGATAATCTTCTCTGTATATCATAAATCTGTACAAAAATCTGAACAGAAGATTATGAAGCGAGAACTGGGAACCAAATGTGGAATTGAACATGCAAGGGTCGTACTGTACGCAAATCGATCGTCATTGCCATCACCCTGACTGTGACCGACTAACAGAATATTTGAGATCTGGATGGGTAAATCAGTGTGAACCAATTTGCATTACGTAATCCCGCACCTGAACTCGAACATCGGCATTTTTCAGACAAATCTAAAACAATGCTCTGAAACAGATTTATTTCTCCCGTGAGTGAAAACAATGAGTATGCCGAGTATATCCCGATGGTAGTAAACGGACCACAGTGCCTTGTCAATATGACACTCATCAGTGCCAGAAAGATTTGCATTCGGGATCCAATCCAGAGTTAACTGCAGTTAACCCATCAAGTTCTCCTGAATAACGGGTATTCACGCTGATTGATCCACGAAATTCCCAAAGACTCCTCGAGCAACCATTGAGAGTTGTGTCAAGGTTGAAGGCCGTTTGCAAGTGCAGCACAAAGAAGCAAATTCTAGTTTCTTGTTACAGTGCCGATGAACTTACACGACAAGTTGGATTCCGAATCCGCATCTAAAGAATAAACTATCTTCCCTCCCCAGATCCCATATTATTCACTGACTCTCGTCTAGTTTTCAAGTCGACCACAGTGATATGTTGGAGTGGCAGCCGTAGGTGCACATATCGAAGCGCATCTCAATAGGGATAAGGGAACATGTGGTGCAAGCACAAGACGACGGTCTTATGCACATAGCAACCATCATGCAAACTACCGGCATAAGCAACCGCTGATCATTTGTTGGAGGGTTATAACCAGTTAGACCCCATACAAGGATTCGCATGAGTTTACGCAACTAATGAGCGTCGGCTGCTACGGTATGATGAAATCGAGCCTCTTCGATGTTCATGTTATTATATATGTGCACACACGTATTTCCGTTTAATCATGTGATTATATAACGATTGCAACTCACTCATCGTGTGTGGTCATGATCTGTTTGATGTGACTTTATTTCGTCTCTGCCAGCCATATGGAGTGGTTCCTGCCTACTTGATGATCAATTGTGCGTGTTAATTTAACTGGAATTAAGCTGACAAATAGAGCATGAAATACAACGCCAGGATGTGTCCGACTCATAATGGACGGAAGCGCATAAGGCACATTGGACATCAATCGATCCTTGTGTATCGAGGAAACTACTGTGGAAGCCAGCATGGGCGCAAAATATTGTCTGTGGACTTTACGCCACTTATGCCTTTCAGCATTCTAAAGGATTCGATATCACCTCTCTCTCTCCTCCTTTCCACGGAGTACAATCTGAGCTCCTTCCATCGGTCATGATAAAGTTTACCCTTAAATCTCATGGTCATTCGAGTTGCGAGCTGTTGGATATCTTTACGTATGTAGGGAGCTCACGCCTGAACGCCGTAGTCCAGTTGAGGCCGAACAATAGCTTTGTATAGCAGTTTTGTATGACAGGATTACTCCAGGTTGTCTGCTACACAACACTCGCTTAAGTCTAAACAACTCACTGCGGGCTCTGTGTGCAGCTGCAGCACATTGGATTGAGGGCTCGAAGTCGTTTTTGATCAATACTCCCAGGTTTCGGGCATTCTCTACGCATTCAACGGTGAAAGGACCCTGGGTACTGGGTACTTCAAGGGGTTCAGAGCTTCCAGTTACCGTCTGATACTTGGCGGCATTCAATGAGGTCCCAGTTGACAGACCACTCTGCTACTGCCTTCAGATCCTGCGTTAATGAGGCACGATTTGAAGATCCTGTTATCTTAATATTATTTACGAATACAAAACACGGGTTGCTAAGTCCATTCACTAAATCACTTGCAAACAGTAAGAACAGGAGAGGACCCAAAACGGATCCTTGAGGAACGCCACTATGGGCTGTGCCTACCTCAGAGTATCCGCTTCCAACCTTCACTTTAAAAACCCTGTTACGTAAGAAATCCACTACACAGTCAATTACTTGGTTAGAGATACGAAACCACCTCATTTTGTGGATAAGATAACGATGATTTACTGAATCAAAGGCTTTGCTGAAATCTAAGTAGCAAACGTCGACTTTCCGGCCCTCGTCCAATCATCTCGTGACTTCATCCATGAAATACAGGAGGTTGAATTGACACGATTTCCCTTTCTAGAGACCGTGTTGTGCAGTGCTAAGAAAGCCGTTTTCAACAATATACATCGAAATATTGCCCCTAACTAGCCGTTCCAGGCATTTTCCAACTATACTAGTCAAGCTTACTGGTCTGTAATTATTTTGTTTGTCTCGCGAGCCTCTATCGTGATGCTAATTCCGAGGTTCGTACACCCAAGGTTTCTCCAACCTTATATAAACGCGAATCGGAAGTCACAGTGGGAAAACGGTGGATCTTCAAACAAACTGTATTTATTCGTTTACTCACTGTTCACAAGCGGATTTCAACGCAACGATTAAGGGCGCTAGGGACCTGAATGAGAGAGAACTTTCAGCACAACCTCACGGCAGCCGCCAAAGAGAACGAATGTCGACGGAAATTCCAGTCGCTCTTCGGGATTCAAACAAGCGTCATACTGGTTGAGCGGCGTTTCCAACGGTAGTAGCTAAAACATTGTTATCCTAGTGAATGTAGCTTACAACAGTAGAGATGGCGTAGATTCATTATGAAGCTACGAGTAAAACTGCGATACCAACACCAACGCACTAACGTTGATACTAGTGGTTTGTAGTAAATTTACATTCACACGATAGTGTGTACCGGCGAGGTGGTACTGGCAAGGCAACTCTCACGTCGCAGGGAGTTTGAAATTTTGCGGACGTCTAAGGTGATCTCACTACATCTCCTTTATGAATAGCGACCATCGTGGCTACGCGCCACTCATTTAGAATTTTTCGTCTCCACTTCTTCTTTAAGCCTACCAACTCTTTTTACCACAAGAACCCAACCGCTTTCCTTTGACTTCGTGTCTCTATCCTCCTCCATTGTCACCGTCATTGGTCGGGCGACCTCCTCAGCTACAGCCTGACTGTGATAGATTGCTCGAATCTCCTTTAAGGCCTTACATGCTGGGACAACCCTTTTCACGTGGGGTTTGGCCATAGTTGCTATCAATTTCGTAGTGTTTTCTGATCATGCTTTAGTGACTGGAGCTTCCTGGCTTCCCAGGGCACTGTTGGCTTTCTGTTTCGTCATACTGGTGGTGCTTCCCTTAACGGAGAATGATGTTCCTTTACTTACACTACGGTCAGCCTCGGATATACTGGATCTACCTATCGGACCTACCTTGGCGGCGAATGATGTTCCCTTACTTATACTACGGCCAGCCTCGGATCTACCACTACATACTTCTGTTGTAACAGATCCAGCATCCGTCCTTTTCTGGTAACTTAGGTTGTCTGTTACGCCGGATCAATGGAGTCACCAGTACGGCCATACCCTTCTCTTGGATCCGCGGTCTACCCGAAATACCACCGGCTGTTGTTTTCGATGGTAACGATGACTTACTGTCACACGCGGAGTCCATTTTATTGTCCGGAGTAAGCTAATATATAACTCATGAGAGTTCATTTACTCTGTCAGCCTTACTAAGTGCATAGTCCCTTTGGGAGACTTGTATAAACTCGATAACTATTGGGCATGCCCGGTTTTGAGTTCCGTTGTATGTATGCGTATGATACCGGTGGCTGCAGACGACCTTGTCATCTTGAGAATTTTCATCACCCTCCTTCTATCTAGCTCTTTTCTGGTTTTTATCTCCTTGATTACTGACTCTTCATGATTCAAGACCAGAATGTTACGGAGCTCTCAATAAATTTCATCGCCGGTAACGCGCAGTTTCAATGTGTCATTTGCCAGTCCATCAATCCTCAACTTCAGAGCTGCTATCTCTTCCCTCTGCTTTTTAATTTACTTCTATAACTTACAATCCCTCTGCTCGACAGGAACATTTAAGGCACTTTCTTTTTCATCACTTCCCTAATAGCTTTCAGAATTTTGCAGTAATTATAAAAAGACTTCCGCCAATGAACAGCATTGAGAGCAGACCCACTTCAACTGTTTATGTTGTCCCCACAACCTTACTGCAACCACGGTCAGTTTGGAGCACTGACTGTGGTACCACTTTTCACAGTTATCGCATTGGATATCCTCAGTAACCGGCTGACGACACCTAAAGTCCCCGCAATTAGAACTCAGGTTATCCATAGCAGGAACTTATTTAACCAAGCCGACTCAAAACTGGAATACTATACAACATACGACACTATACAAAAGTGAGCTACAAAATAATACAAAACTGGAATACAATACAACGATGCAACAATACACAAAAGTGAGTTATACAATAATAAACGCAAAATACTACAGTTAAAATCCACGCAGTCTAGTGAGATACACTATTGTAGTCCTAAATATACACAATATAACTAAGAACGAACCCACACTAGATAAACAAACGAAAATTCAAATGGCAAGAGACAACCCGAACCGGATTCGAAACTCTCGTGACGCTGTGATTAAAGGAGAAGAGAGATCTCTGCTGAGTTTTCAAAATACAACTGCCCAGGCACTACATCGAAGACCAGTCTGTACTGTTCCGTCGACGTTTATTCGCACAGAAAGAACAAAATACCTGAGCTCCGAGTGCTACTTACTTCCTGACCAAAACATGCCAAAACGATAGCTCTGATTGGACCGTTGTCTTGATTCTCATTGAATTAGATTGGCCAAACTTTGTGGAACACGACAGCCTTTCTACGACCGGCGATATAAATGCATTCAGCGCACAGGCAACCTAACGATAACAGTTGAATCAGGAAAGACACTATGAAGACCCTCTTTATAGTCCTTCCACTGTTATTTCTAGCTGGGATGACGATGGACTGTCTGGGTGAAACAATAAGTGAGTCACGTGATTTTGATCGGTTTAACTTGATGTCACTTTGTTGATTGCGAAAGTGGGGGTGGATCGCTGATAAAGAATGGAACATACATGTGTATACTCGATTACTGATAATATTTCGCGTTATTTTGATATTTTGCCGTTACTAGAAACGACTATACGGATTGTCAAATCGCCTGGGAACGGAATACGTTCGTATGAGGATGTAAGTCGATCACATGCTACTTTTCAAAACATGTTATCAACTACACTATTCCAATTGTGAGTATACATTACGTATGTGAATTTATAGTGTATCACGATGTTTGGAAAATTCTCTAAATTGATGACTTTATGCATGAGATGCGGTCCAGCAATCCAAACAGCTTTAAGTTATTCAGATAAATTCTGTTAACCGCTAAAATTTTACAAGCAAACAATTTTTTGTGCTGCTTGTTTTTTTTCGGGGTTGGGACTAGAGGATTTCACAAACTCCAATATTATCATGTTCTTTTGAAGAGAAATGTAGTTTATGTGACTTTTTGGATTGTACAGACGAGTCAACATAACATGTCGGATTGGAGACGGATGAAGTGAAAGGTGTACAAGTCAAAGAACATGTAGAAAACGTTTCCGGCCTTTAATAGAATAAAACCAAAACGGCTGTTAAGTTGGTAGATTTGATAAAGTTTTGGCCTGCTTAATTTCTAATTTTAAGACACACCTATTTTCCACGGCTACTATCTACCTTCAGCCAGATCTAGAATGTATACCTCTGTACGAAGGTCATAGTTTATACCAAGAATCGAATGAATAATATGTTTTGAGACATCTTCCAAAACAGATGAACTTATGGTAAGAGTTGTGTTATGACAAACAGAATGAGCCTCCTCAAAATACAGATGCAATCGCTGTAACGCGATGCAAAGCAGGAGCCATGGGTCAGTGATTGTGTTATTACCAAAACAGGTCCAGCTGATATTCACCAGTACTTGTCCATATCTTCATCTCAAGCTGTCACAGTGCAGTACATACATTAAACGAGTTGACAATATGTAGGACATTTTTGGAGGTCAAAATTCCCCTCAATTGACCCTGCCGCACTCTACCCTGTGAACCCATTTAACTAGAC
>JTDE01001029.1:118761-134531 GCA_014338405.1 Paragonimus skrjabini miyazakii | reverse complement strand
CATCATGAAATGAAGATACCGAATAATAGGTTAGTTGCTGAAAAACGATTAAAGTATCTAAAGAGGCGTTCTAGTCGTGACCACGATTACTTTTTGCGGTATACTGAGGCAGTAGAACAAAACTTTAAGAAAGGTTATGCTGTTCCAGTGCCCCCCATCCAGCTGTCATCAGATTTCTCACCCAGATGGTATTTGCCCCATCATGGAATAGTAAACCCAAAAAAACCGGGTAAACTACGCGTCGTGCTAGATTGCGCTGCCGAATGTAACGGACTGTCCATAAACGACCAACTACTACAAGGCCCTGATCTTACCGCCGACCTAGTTTTAGTAATGTTGCGTTTCGCAGGAACCCCATTGCAGTGGCCGCTGATATAGAAGAGATGTTTATGCAAGTCATGGTCCCGGAGCGCGATCGAGGAGCCTTGCGCTTCCTCTGGTGGCCCGACCACAATATGTCGGAGGACCCACTGGAGTATCAAATGATCGCCCATCCATTTGGAGCGACTTCCTCCCCATTCTGTGCGTCCTATGCTCTCAGGAGAACGGCTGAAGATTTCGGAAGCGAGTATGACGATAAAGTCGTCAAGGCAGTCTGTAACAATTTTTACGTGGACGATTGCCTGGTCTCTTTAGCCGACGTCGACGAAGCTAAGAGCTTTGTTCCACAAATTAACAAGCTAGTTGCCAGAGGAGGATTCAGGCTTCGAAAGTGGGTATCAAACAGCCCAGAGGTTCTACATTCGATACCTGAATCAGAGCGGGCTCAAACCCCAAAGGGATTGGGCGACAGTACTATACCAAACGAACGAATGCTTGGTACAGAATGGAACCCTGTCTCAGACTTGTTTTGCCTGCGGTTTCACCTACGCGACGGGCCGCTTACTCGTCGGGGCATCCTATCGTCCATCTCCTCCATATACGACCCGCTAGGTCTTGTGTCTCCGTTGGTCCTGCCTGCGAAAGTATTGTTACAGAAACTGTGCAAGGAAGATCTAGGCTGGGACGGTCCTGTCCAGCCAAGTGATGCTAAGTCGTGGAGTGATTGGTTATTATATGTAACGAGTACGAATCCGGTTGAGTTTCCACGGTGTATCACAAGAGACATGACAGATTATGTAAATGGCGCACAGCTGCACGTGTTTAGTGACGCCTCAGAAACAAGGTGTGGGGCAGTGGTTCATGCAAGGTTCTCCCCAAAGGTGGGCCAGCCGTATTGCGCAGTCGTGCTAACTGGTACGGTTAACCTACCACGCCGTGAATTAAATGTGGTAGTCGTAGTGATGAGAATTGAGACGATGATTCCACAAGAACTTCAAGTGTCTTTCGAAACCGTAACCTACAGGACCGACTCGGCGGTCGTGTCGCATTACATAACAGATGCGTGCACTAGATTCAATACCTTCGTTACTAACCGAATTGTTATAACGAATAAAAGAAGTCTTTCTGGACAATGGGAACATGCTCGGTCGGGGAATTACCTAGCAGACTTGACTTCCAAAAGTATTCGGGATCCGAGGGAATGGAGAGTTTGGTTCAAAGGTCCAGAATTCCCACATAAGTGCGATGAATATTGGTTTCGATGCAGCGCTAAATTGAATGCGCTGGCGGTAATCAAAAATAAGCCTCAGCAAGTTTCCGCCGTCCGCCCGCTGCGCTGCTACTGTTCAAACTGGTTTGAACTTTTGAAATCGATTGCGTGGCCATCGCGTTCTAAGAGATGGCTATTGGAACACCATGGTCATCTAAGTCACATTCAGCCACGCACTGATCTACTGGCAACCGATGAAATTAAAATGCCAAAGCGGGACGTAATCTGCATGTTACATGATCAAGTTTATCCCAGTGAAGTGCAGCGCTTGAGTGAAAACCGCGCTGGCAGAAAACTGAATGTGACTGGCCAACTTCACCGTCTTTGTCCCGTTTTGATCACGCACAGCAGTGCGTGCGTGAACGCCTCAGTTATACTTCTTATGCAGAGGGCCTGAAACACACAGAGAAACGAATTGGTTACTTATTTGCGTGCCTGAAGATTTGCGCTGTGCACCCTGAAGTGGCCACTCGGCATTATTGTAGAGTGCGAACCGAACAAAAACGGGTTAGTTCCGACGATATTCGTAAAAACGACAATGGGAACAATAAGAAGAAACATGAAGCGAATTTGCCGTTTGGAGGGAGTCGAGTAGGAGAGCTTTAGTCCCGTCGAGAGTGTAGGGTGGTAGTCATAGGAGACGGCTTTCATCCAGTTACACTCTTCGACAAATGGGACGCCTGAGAGGTGCACTCAGTGAAAACGGAGGACGATGGTCTCACCAAGTGTACCTTTGGGGTGTGCGTCTCCGAACTCCCTCATGCGTTTGTTTATCATTTGTGAGCGTCTTAGGTAGGTAGGCGAGAACCAGAGTTTGAATTGTGACATGTTCGTCAATTGACACCTGATTGGAATTTCGGTGGCCGGTGTAGGACATTTTTGGAGGTCAAAATTCCCCTCAATTGACCCTGCCGCACTCTACCCTGTGAACCCATTTAACTAGACGCCTGTTATTGTTATTCACACAACCCGTGTCTGAAAGTACTAATTTCTCCAGCCTGCCTCCCTCAGTCATTGAACCTCACTCACCTGCCCACAAACACATTGTTGTCTGTTCGTCTCACCCTCCCCACCCCTGTGAATACGGCCTTCCTATGGGCCGCCGTGAAACTGTCGCTGACTAACCGGTCTGCCCGAAAGCCGGCTATTTAGGCACACATTAGACCGATCCGATCGCATTTCGTCGGTTCGTCCTTGCCTGTCGGTCGCCTGTGTTTGTACTTGTCGTGCCTGTTGGACCCTTGACGGCCTATTGCGGCCAACTATTGTACCTTATCCCACGAACGCAAACGATTTGAGGTTTGTTTCTTGCAAATGATTATATTGTTTATGTCAATAGTACCACGGTTTCCAGCGACTTGACTTGATTCTGGTATTTGGCGTCGTTGGTTATACGTGCGTCACTCAACGTTCGTCAGAAGAACGTACACAATATATTACGGAAATTATGAAGTTTATGCAGAACCGCATTCATCAGCATGGCACCAAACCCAGACGCGTACATTCAACCTCTATCAGCATGTCATCCGTTAACCGTAACACTCTTCAAAAAATCCCCTCAGTTCATCAGCATAAATCCTGTCTTAAGCGTTTATTTGCATGCTGCTATCAAATGTGTGGGAGCATAAAATGAAGTACTTTAGTTAACTCAGTTCACATTTTACTCTTCCGCACGAGAACAGATTCACCATACCACAAGCACTGCCATATACAACAGCTGACCTACTTGCTGTCGAGCTTGCTTAAACTAAACACGTCAAGTCAAGTGGTTCGCAGCCTATATTGCCAACGCACATGCTCACGGCAATTGGTTGTTTTCGTGGTATACTATAGAATAGGCGACCCTGAGCTACGGGTGGTTTCCATATCTCATCTGTTAGTGCGTTTGGGCTTGCTGTTTCCGTTGCACGATCACGTCTCGCCGAAATCCATACATTTTATGACTAAGCCTCTTCTAAGTATGGCAATCGTAATGATTGATGAGCCGATTTTGTGTTTAGTAAAATTTTCAAGATAATGGGTGTGACAACTTGACCGTTATAAGTAATAGTGGTGTCCATCCATGTTTTAGATAAAAATACTGACAAATTATTGTCCTCTATCTAGACATGCCATACATTACCATAAATACTGAAGAGTTCATTTGTATTAAATGATGGTTTGTTAGTTTGGTCTTGACAACATTGATCTATGTAAGCGTTACGTATTCGTCCTGACAAGTAATAACCGAAAACCAGCTTGTTTGCTAAACCGTGTTTCTGATGACTACTCTGGAAAATTCACGCGTTTTCACTAGCGGTTGCTACTACGGCATGTAGCATTTAGATTAGTTGTACACTGGTATAACGTAGCTCACACTGTCAACTCATGTAGTCTACTTCAACAAATACAATGAGCGAACCGTTGAGCTAACAGTTCATTTCACATGCTCGTTCTTGTGCAGAAATCCATATGCTTTGAGTGTCCCATATACATAATACACTTCGTACATCCCCGTTCTTTTCGATATTCCGTTTGTGTCGTCAGGCAGTGAATTATGCAATAATGAATTGGTACGATCAAAGATTCACAAATATGCGGTCCAAATACAACTCACCAGATGAAATTGTCCTCGAAGTCGATGTTGATGTTTCTGAATATTATCTGAAAAATCCATCACGCACACAATGAAATAGCATGGCTGCTTAGTTCTCATATAAACAAGAACAACCCTGATTGTGAGGCAACCATTAAACTCGACGGAGAAAACAAGATGTGTGGTATGTTTTCATGCGTTCATGTTTAACGTGGATCTCGTAAGCAGGTATGATATCTACGACACAAACAGTAGTGACAATAAAATTATTGTTAGTAGTACAGTCGAACCTCCATAATGACATCAAACATATGTACAATCTGAATGATGATGTTGGGCTTGATGACATTACTAAAAAGCTGATCACTAAACTCGGGCCAAGAGGCTGCAATCTGGAAGTGAAATACGGTCAACAATACACAATAGGACGTAAACGAAGATGTACAGTTCACATGAATGAAAAACGTGTTAATGCTATAGCTCATAATTTGAACTCATATGCCGAACGATTTAAGCGTTACAACATCTAGTATGTTTCACATACACCAACAATTATTTTAGTCTCGTTGTTTCACTCTTCCTCCACTTCAATTCCTTCTATTTTATAAGAGTTGTAACCACACATTTGATGTCGTAACCACTCTACTGTACAGTGGATCGGAGACATGACAACTGGCAACTACGATATACCATCCATACTCTCATTGGACAGAATAGTTCGCGATAGACTTCATCATTCCGCATTCGAATATTGACGGTGCTTGGTTGAGTATGCATCAATCGGTAACTCGCTTTTTTCTTAAACTCAACCTCTTCTGCGAGCTCACCATTTATTTAGAAATGTTAATTTTTTGGTGTTTTGCTAGCGGCATTATTGGTTACCGCCTGAATGAATGGTGATCTGTCAGTTAGCACGAAGCAAATAACGTTTATTTTGTTCACTCAACAAGAACATTTGTTTAGTCCTCAAAATTATTCTCTTTGTGGACGGCAGTAAGGTTGTAGCTTGTTCCCAGACCTGATCCAACAACATCTGGTTTTCATGGGATCCCTGATCCAAACCTATCATCTTAGCGTCCTTCTCACTGTGGCCAGGACCTCAATAATGGAAGTCTACTGACATTTGTTTTAAATGCTTGTACTTCGTCAGATCAGATGGCTGATTCGATGGCAAAATATTATACTAGAGACACTGTCTGTGGTATTGAGGTTTAGCAGTAAATATAATGAAGCGCTAAATTATTTCCAATGGGCTTCTACATGAACTAACATTTCAGATTTCATGAACAAAATCACAGTTTCTCGTTGCCCGACAAAACACCTACTTCCATTGGTTTACATCTTGTGTTGTAGTGCCAGGAAGATGTTTGTAAATCTGTCCTAGAAACGCCCGACTGCTAAAAGTACATGCCGATTATGGTTGTGATATGTTCATCCATCCATCCATTCAGTAAGACATTGACCCAGACGGTATCAGTCGTTCAGTCGCAAGCGATGTTCATCGGTGGATCAAAACTGATTGAACTGGATATGATTTTATTGTCGTTAATATGTTGAACAGAGGCTCAAGATGTCGGCAGGAAGAGGGTTACCAGTTAGAATCCCAGTCAGTTTTCTTTTACCAATGATTAGCCCAATCATGAACAAAACCGGTCATTGTGAATTGTTTATTTGAGGTGTACGCATGCGCAAATCTTCGATTCTGGTTAAAAAATTTAGATCCTTGTGGTCTCAAACATTTTATTTCGGTCAGAGGACCATATCCTGACTAGTGTTATATTCATAATTTAGAAAATGATATGAAATGGCGGGGAACTACTTAGAGAAAACAGTCTGTATGGAAATGTCTACAGGCAGCCATATCATATGGAGCTCAAAGAGAGGTATCACACAATTTGTGTCTCATTCAATCCATTTGGCCTGGCAACATGTTTATTACCCACACCTATCACAATTTATGTGAGGTGACTACTACTTTGGCCAGTTGGACTTCATACACATCCCCCGGGATACAGTGCATCACTTGTCTCTTTGTTGAAAGGTCTTTCGCAATGTATACACACGTTTCGAAAAGTTCCCTTCCAACTCCTGGCTATTTGGAAGTTGGAGTTGACCAATTTCATTCTGCCCATTCGAATCTTGTCGTACAACTCATAAACGATTAGCATACGTCAACAACTCCGTGAAGATCATCAGTAAAAATGTGCCACATTGGTGTTTCAAAAAAGAAGTGTTCTGTTAACAATAAACATGAATTTCACGTGAACAGTATGCTACCTAAAAAATCCATAAATTCTATCAATTCGGAAATCGAACCGTAACGAAGTCATTATCACGCAGGTTGGCAAACTAGCATCCCCGTGCTCAGAATGTGTCCGTTCGAACGAGGAGTTTTCTTTGATGTAGAGTGAAGTGAGTCCCCAATTCCGAAGAAGAATAGTCCAACTGTCAATATTAGACCTGTCTATTGTCCAATTGTCTAATCCACGCCAACTATTTTCATACATAATGTGACCTAACTAGTCAGATGATGAAATGAAGGGAGAATCACTGTTTCTGGCTTTGTTATTATTTTCTGTTCACAGGATTTCTATCAACATGATTTACTGACTGTTTCTGTTCCAGCAATTCCGAAAACTCTAGGCGTAACTTATACGAACCGTAAGTAATCGGATTATGATCCGATAGTTCTTGCCTCCATTTATCTATTCTATGCAACAGACACATAACCAAGATTACGGGAGTAAATAAACCCATCTTAAATTTATTTTCCAGCTATTAAACGTGTTTTTCAGCAGTTGTTTCATTTTAACGGTCATTTCTGTTCATGCGTACTTTATGTGCACCAGGATGAATGAATATATGTAGGTTGATACACGAAAGCTTTCACACCAAGTTGCGTAATATGGTGGGAAGATGTTTGCTGTCTGAACGGGCAGTTCGTGACTTGATCCAACATAAATTGCTCGAGGTAAACATATTTGTATGTGGCATGTGGAAACTCTGGCTGTGCAAAATTTCTCATCACAGTCAAAATAACAATCGATGAAATTCATTTTGAAGGTCTTAGATAATATTACACTTGTCCATTTCGACCCAAGAGTCAACCGGTCAGATGTATCTGCATTTCAGGAGAGGCACAATTGAGTCAGACATGTGATAAAGAAAATGACTACTATTCCATGGTTTACGTAAAGGAACAGTGGCATTATCTTCACTGCATCTTGTTTGCCTTACCTGCATATTGGCGCTTGCTAACTCATTAACCTCAGAAACTACACAGGTTTCGCATCGAATTCTGTTCTCTGTGTTGTGCCGAATGCGTTAGTCATATTGACCTAAGTTGTGCACATACGTCAACTTAGAATAGGATCTGTGTGGAAAAGCAATTTAAATGTTATTCTTCTAGACATTCATTGAAAATGGATGGCAAGTTGGTTGCTTACAATACAGCGCCATCTTTGTCATGCGGTTTTCCACAACACGAGTGGATGTAGCTTGATTACACTCCATGTACAGTCCCTGCTGTAAACCTATTTTTCGAACGTTTGGCAACTTCACAACCACAGACCACGTTAATTGGCTTAAATGGTGTGCAAAATAAAACCTTACTTCCTCGTGTGATCATCGAACAGCACATTGAAATTCTGTGAAGCTCCACGCGAGAACAACTTCATTTTTCTTCCATGCTTTTGCGTATGCAATCCTTTACACGCGTTAGCTTAAGTATATGAATTCATCACAGGTGCTGAACAACTAGAGATCTCGGGATTAGGCAGTGACACTGAAACACACGACCTCAACATTCCATGTCACCGAACTGAAAGCTGCTGACCTTTGGTTATCTGATGAAACACTTCAACCTGCTTAACAAGTTGGGCATCTAGGCTTCCTTCATTCGATGAAGCAAGCCCACCGATGCAGATGAGCACCCAACTATCTGGATGACAACTGGCAGAAGCTTAAAACGATTCCCCCACCAGTGGAGATAACTCTCTGCACCCATACCTATGCTAGTCAACTTGGGTTCATCACTAAGACCTGCCTCTTCCAGTGTTTCTTTGATAGTTGAAGGTAGCGAGAATGGATTAATCTGTCCCAATTGCGGACCTGAGCAGAGTGTACTGATATACTGGTTCGCTTCTCAACCTCTACCACTCAGTACAATGGGTAAACTTAAGAGTATCACAACGCAATTCCTGTTGCAACAATTGGGCTAGAGATAGTTACCTTAGTAATATTGTGTCAGGTTGTGTACCGGATAGCTTTCAGAGTTTTATTCGAAATGTTTCCACGTTTAATTCCTGACCATTAATTCTCACGAAGATGTTGACAAAATATGGTTGCTGGTTATTCACAGCTGGAAGGGTATTGGATGCGTATGTCATTCAACGAAAGTCGTCGTGAATTCACACGCATCTGTCGGGTGCACTGAAACTTCTGTGCGGCGATTAAACACAGTCCATTTCTTACTATCGTTGAAGAGCTACTTTGGAGTTCACAAGACACTTAGTCACCAGCCAGAACTCCACCCCATTTGGGTGCTATCATCCCTTATTGCCTTGACTACTTATTCATCAACAAGATCAAGAATTTTGCAGTCAGCCTTCACAATAACACAGTTATCAAAACTCAATCTTAGAGACACTGATGATAACAATTAGGTCATCTTCTCCGGAACAGAAATATTTCGTCAGCGTACTGTTTCGATTTTATCCCAGAATCATCCGGTTTTTATTAAAGGTCGACATTAATGAAATCACATTGCTAATCGGCAATAATTGGCAACAAACTAATAATGAGTTCCAACCTAAATAGTCTCATTGAAGCACCTCTGCATTTGAGATCCTTAATCTGTTGAGGCTTCCTTGTTTCCATTAGTTTCTATAGTTCAGCCATCTTTGCAGGTCTAAATGCATCCGATGTGAACATATAAGTATTGAGAAATGAAAAAGTAGGCAGATCTTTCAAAGCTGACTTCCCGTGTGGCATGTGTTCAACTGACAATCTTCATGTCATAATCAAATCCATTCGAGTACGATCAGTCATTGTCTACTCCACCTATGTGAATACGATAGGCAGACCCAGATAGAGCATGACCGAATTGTCAAACCATCAACAGCACCGTAAGGCAAAACGTTCCAGCGCATTGCATGAAATAGATGAACCTGAAATAAGCAACCGCGAGCTTATCTCTCCTTGACTGTGACCAATGAATTCATCCATGTCGGGTTGTGAGGAAGAAGAAGGGTGTGAATATTTTGCTGGTACAGAAGAACACGAAGCACAGCCTCATCCTCCGGACTTTCGTGTATACATGATCAATCAGTTGCTCCCAGCATCGTCTAAAACAACATCCAAAAGGATCTTGTGTGATTATGCACAAAACAATGTATCATCCTTGGCCAACACAGAAACTAAAACGCACAAGCGAATACCTATCTCAATTCTGTGACAAACTATGAACCTATGTCCCGCAAAATCTTCAAATCCCATCTTATACTTGACAAGTACAAACGCGTTGAAACACTTTCTCAAAAATGCCCTCAGTGCACAGGTTGCAAACAGATTAAACGCGATTATGGCTTTTAGTGCTGTGAAGATATTTTGACGTAGGATGATTCAGGTGAGAGATGAACTAACCACGGGAATATTGTCCGGTTTACAATAGGTGGTTGCTCTGCGTTATATAACAGTTAACCCGAAAGACGAATTAACTGGGTGTGAAGGATTTATGGATTTATCTCTAAACAACAAACTATCTATCAACAATTGCCATTTCAGTTACCTCTGATCTATGAACGTATTTCTTGAGTATCAATGCTTACGTCAAATGATCCAATTAAGCATGTCCTAATGTCTGTAACACACAAATCATAATTTTGTTATCATGTTTTTCGTCCCAACTTAGAGCTGCTGCTCGCCACCCCTGACACTAGAGACATTTGTGGCAAAGTAAGCGAACTATTGCACTTTTGATATCTGGCATTACAACATAAGTTAACATCGATGTTTAAGCAAAATATTTTGCTTTAACAAGTGGATCTAATAGACTAAAATTTCTTAAGCATTCAGGCTTTCTGTGTTTATGTCCATCACTCAATTTTAGTCGGGAAATGCAAAGGTGGATGTTGTCAATAGGATGAGATCTGAAATCCGTGATTGTGTTTGTATGTACAGAAAACGGGTGCAACCTATAAAATTGTCTAGTATAGTAAAATCAGAGCATACGAGAGAGAAAAAACGTCATATCAAATGCATGTACGTGTGAAACAAATGAATCACATATGAATGGACGATAACAATCGTCAGAAATGGAGTTTGATATACGTTCAATATTGCTGTGAACGGATAGCAATTTTCAAGCTCACACAGATTTTTGTCCAACTCTGTTAGAATAACCGCCAAACCAGAGTTTTGCTGTAGTGATCACTCGTCAGAATACATGTTTGACAAACCCACGGTCTCGAGATAAACAGTTAGATTACTTAAAATCTCTGACGGTGCTCTGATTGTGTTTAATACCTCCCGTTCCAGGGAACCTGCTAGGCGGGTGTAGTGGTATAATGCTAACGAACCTTCGATACTCATTAATAATCTTAACTCGGTGTAATTATAATAATATGTGTACAAAATATTACCGAACGGCATTTCGTGTGTAGTGATCTCACGTGATGTGCATAAAATTTGAGGTCGCAGTGGTAGAAAACATACATCGGGTTATTATACGTCTAGCTTGCAAGGTGAATCGACAGACGTTATTCATTTGCTAGTGATATGTCAGTAGACTTACACATGCACACATTACGTTTCTGATGAGAGCACATAAATGGAGAAATAATCCGAATTGCGTACGTCCTATTCACGGGTGTATGAACATTGGACCGCTTGATTCAAAAATGAATTTATCATCTGACACGTCAACGAAACGCAATATATTTGTTGACACAATGGAAGTGTGCTGATTAGCACTCATTCTATCGTTTGGTCTCTCATCGCAAAAGAAAACAGAGGTAGCACCTATTGTCGAATATCGCGAGTGACTGCATAGTGCTGACCCTTATGAGATCAGGAGTCGGACAGCTGGAGTTCAAGTATTGACTGTACGGATGTGATGCAAACTTGTAACTTTAATGCAGACCATGTCGATGGCCTGTAATACATTGCTCACTGAAATCGAATACCAAGATAATGTAAAATTGATATCTGATTTTAGGAATATGAACGCTTTTCAAGCTTCCACTTTTCTCTTTTTACATCACCTTTAAAATTATTTATGAGAAAACTTGCGTGATAGCAGGAGCACTAAACAGAATGATTTAATTTGACTTAACAGATTAAACAACTTTACAACCGGCGTCATCTGCTCCCAATAACCGCATGCTGTTCTGAGATCAGCCGGCAATCACGAAACAGGACAGAATCAATTCAGCAGACGCGAATCATATTCCAAGGGAACGTCGGGTATGATCCGAATGCACAGCTGGGCTACCTACGCACTTTGATTGACATGCTTAACAATGATCATGACGAATGTTACTACAATGCATATTGGATTGAGTAGATTTCTAGTAGCGCGTTGGAGTGATTGTGAAAACAAAGCTAATTGCATATGGAATAAACCTTCTTGGTATTTCGTACTCTCCAGTAGTTGATGTGATCGATCAACCGGGTATTTCACTCGACTCGGTCGTGTTTTACATATTACAAATGGCTGCAACGGTCGGCGTAATTTCCGTCTAGCAATCTGACTGTCGGTTTTGTTGTCAGAAATGTAACCATCGACTTTCCGGTTATTGAACTGAACTCAAACTGAAGTTTGAGCTTGACATCCATATCTAGACAGAGGAACAATAAAAATTTCCATGTAACATCAATCGATAAAGATTGGAGTTGATTAGGTATCGCTCTGATACAATGAGAGTTAGCCGACCACGGCTACCGTAGGATAAATGACTATCGTTGCCCAGACGTGGAGGTTCCGGATACCGGGTTCAACCGGGTGATAAGATGACCTACATATGGTGACAAACGATAGCAAAAGAATGATGGGCGACCTTATAAAAAATTGAGGATTAATCAAAATTTTTCCAACACACATGCACACGTATGACTACTGAACAAGCAGCGATTTGGGTGGTGATCACATGCTTGATCGACAAACATCTAGGAAAAATTGTGCTGAAGAACGAATGATTGGAGAGCCAAAAGATGTCATTACGGACGACGTTGTACACGCGGTTGTCGGCAACAGTTTCCTGATTAACCTACTACCATCATCGCAAGCGGTTTGCAATGCACCACTTGCAGTTTCACATTCACACACCCCGTACACAATGGAGAGGGTAAGATCGAGAGACGTGGGAGTAGAGCGGTTCGTATTTAGCTGACAAATGCTGACTATGCAAATGAGGGGTTGGGAGAAAAAGTAAATCCTTATCTTTTTGAGATCAAAAACAACAGACACTAATGGAAAAATGTAAGCTAGCAAGAAATGTATGAGAACAAATAAGACGAGAATAATTTCAATGTAGGGGTACATGTTTATGCATTTGGGAACTAATTAGGAACACACCAAAGTGCCATATGCGGAACTGTAGTGAGTGCAATTACAGTGCATTTACAGAAATCTGGACACTAAGAAGACCCGGCTAAGACGTTCTCTGTCATATGCCAGGAAATGAACAAACCCACTTTTGCTTTATCTAAACCGATTTCTATGCATGGTATGAAACTACTGTTACGCGTTCAGAAATAGACGGCATTGAATCTATAGCAACGTTATCGTTTATTGTGAAAACTAATATACACATCTTCGTTCAAGGGAAAAACAAACGGTGACATCAAAACTAAGCAACAGATAAGTAAAGAGATGAATATGAGAACAAGGTTTCTGTCAATGTGCGATGCTGAACAGTTGACAAGTCCTCTCACAAAAATAGCGAGCGTCAATGGACCAGTCATCAAATGAAAAGTTATCTGTGCCGCGTATAATGAACGGATTTTAGAATGAGAAAGAAATATACACGAAGAATAATAAAAGGGAAATAAGGTAAACGGTCAGTCGCACA
Source organism: Paragonimus skrjabini miyazakii (assembly GCA_014338405.1). Taxonomy (NCBI): domain Eukaryota; kingdom Metazoa; phylum Platyhelminthes; class Trematoda; order Plagiorchiida; family Troglotrematidae; genus Paragonimus; species Paragonimus skrjabini miyazakii. The sequence continues at coordinate 121,294 of JTDE01001029.1, read as the reverse complement.
AAATCAAAAGCCGTACAGAGTAAAGAAGTGCTATGACAGTTAGCAGGAAAAGGTTGAAGTATACGGCTAAGTCATCAGCTTTCATTCGTTTCAAATGCTTGGGCATCAATTTTTCCAAACCTGGAGCGATGTTTCCCATGCTCTTTAAGGCGCGTGATATTATTTTTCTAGTACGTATCGTTGCCATTATTGACTGGCTTGATCGTTTCCTCTCTGGGTTTAACCATTCCGAAAGGAACAAGGCTGACTGCAACGACGAACAGGTATAGCAAACGGACGATGGTAATAGTACACATTCCTAACAAATTGTCATGTGCATGACATACTCCACAAAACTCTTCCGTGGAGCGTTACAAGGATGAAAATGCTCGATAAAAATGTGGAATTGCTGTGGAATTGATGATTGGTGACCATCTGACCGTTCAGCCTGTGCGATTCCAAGGAAGATCAACAGGGGTTGACGGGTTGGACTGAGGAGGTACGGGCTGTTCGTTACACACGAGCTGCGTGGACCGCGAGTCATTAGGAGTAGGATAGACCTCAGAAGCGGTGGGAAGATCTGGGTGGGGCTCGACATGAGCAACTGCATCTCACTGTATCGTGTTCACTGTATCGAGGAGTTCATTGTGATCGATCACAAAGAAGTGTGAGAATCAATTAATCACACAGAATGGTCCGAATTATACTTTTTGGAGAGGGGCCTTGACAGTGTCGACACGAACGAAAACAAAATCACAAAAGTTCGGATTGGAGTGCTTTTGTTCTTGTTTGGTGTTTGACTTGAAGGGCTGAGGCCAGATTTTTGCCATGGATGACTTCAACTGTTGCATGTAGGTGGTAGCGTCAAAAATAGTTTAACCGGCATTCGGCTTGTAGAACAGTTCACCAGGGAGACAAAATTTAGTGCCGTTATTATTAAGAAAAGTTTAAATTATTATTTATAGTCACTTCACACATCACACAGGTGGACACCGGAAGCAGTAACACCATTCAGCTCGACTAGATGCTATCATCCTCAGATTCACTTCTCACCGATTCTTTGTTGCAAGGCTCTCAACATTCGAGACGAACCTGACCTGGAATGGACAACTCATCAGTATTCGTTTCCTTTTCCTCATGTTAAATCAGCATTGATCTAGCGTTGTGAGCCAAGAACTCGGATGGCACAAGGACTGTTTATTTGAGAAAGCAACATACGGGTCAGGCGTTTGAACAGAACCACAAACAAAACCACTCGTTTGCATACGGTGCTTTGTCCCAGATCGTCTCCGTTGTCACAGACGCCAAGGTTCAGTTCCATTACGTAGCAAGAACCATTTTGGGCAATTCTGCACTCCGAAGTTTCTTCCTACATTCTTCCTGTGGCTTGCTTGATGTCAAAATATATGCGCTGGTCCTACTACTGAATAGCCGTGGTGTGAGTAGTATATTACGATCGCTCATCCTCACCACACTAGTTAGCGAAACACGCTGGTAGATTGTAAGCTCAGTATACATCGTTCGGAGTGGCAAACGAGTATCTGACATCCTTAGCACATGGCCCAAGGAACTGAGTAGTGAATAAACGCACTTGGCATTCACCTCCTGACCTCATCGTTGCTAACCCGTTGGATACATTCGCTTTAAACGACTGAATACAGACATCGGTGACCGAATGGTTAAGGGCAATTTGCACTCTCTATTCTGAAATGCCTATTTTCGCAACCGTGGAGTGATGTAGTTCGCACAGTAACCGTACATTTGTTAATTTCAAACTTCACAAAGAGGCCTCTCTCATGACAGAGGGGACCTGGACTGGCACAAACAGTACAAACTTAGAGACACGAGCCTCTATTTTCCGTCGTCATACCACTTCCAGAAAGGACTCATACACTCCGGATACAAATCATCGAGAGACTGGCCTGATATTAAGTGTGCCGAAGATGCTTGCACTCTCTGTGCTTCTTAAACCAAGTGACCAACACTCTTCAAGACTACTTAATAGACATACCGCCGCTACCCCAAGGAATTCAGTTGTTTTCTCCCCCGACATCTCGTTAGAAGGTGCTACCAGATCTACATTTCTTCTGTTGATCTGATCACCATCCACAATCTCAGTGTCTCGAGAAAGGTGCCAATTGTAAAGCTTGTGGTGAAAAAGGTCAGTTTTGATATAGTGTGACAGTAGTAAACACAATAAATCTGTATTTCGTCATCACAGCAGCGACTGAATATTTTGCTAATGCAGTTACGGATGTTCCAATTAAAGGAACTGTATTGCGATCGCTTATTGATACCGAAAACCAAGGTAGCTATATCTTGGAAGCCGTCGCCATTCGCAATCGGTGGCATGTAGAAGACAAAATCACAATCTGTTTTGACCCAACATGCACGTGTTCCGTGCATGGAACACATGCATTTTGTGCGGATAACCAAGCCCACATAACACGGCCATGAGATTATAATCAACATTGCGTGAAACACGGCTGAACGTCCTTAACAATTAAATGAGATTGCGTTTAATAGAGGGGATTTTTCGTTCGGTTGTGTTTGC
>JTDE01001029.1:76498-102973 GCA_014338405.1 Paragonimus skrjabini miyazakii | reverse complement strand
CATCTCCATAATCCGACCAAACATGAAAACAAATACACAGGCCTGTCGTTCTTATCTTCAGAAAAATTTAGCATTTATTAAGAATGTTCGTAGATAGGTCATTAGAAGAATTACGAGGATGAGGAAAGTCCCCTATCCGAAAAGACTTGTAGAAATAGGTCAGTTTCCAGTTAATTGCAGACCTTTCATGGGAGACCTAATACATACCTGCAAAATGATCCCCATTCCGCGTCATTTATTAGCACACTTCCTCCCATTGCATACCGATGAACGTCTAGGAGGTCACATGCTGAAATTGAGTAATAGAACAAGCAGGTTACTTTGTAGACAGAACTGCTTCCCAGTTCGGGTCAGTTCACATTTGAACGCATTACTCAACTCTGTGGTCACGGCAAAACCGGTTGAAAATCTTGAAATACTGTTCGGTTGACACATACGTGAGAGACAACCAGCAATGTAGGTTCTCTAGCCACTAGATTAGCTCAATCCCATGGGTCATTAACTGAGGACTTCCGGGTGAATGTTGTTTCATCGTGTTTCACTGCTCGTTGCTGAACAGATTGCAGTCAGCACCTTCATAAATTTAAGCTTTCATTTATTCAGTCATTTTTTCCTTACACCGATAAACCCTCCAATATAATTTTCACCGATCAACATAAAGACATGAACGCAGAAGCAAAGATCTTTCTCCCTCGTGCAACAACCTATGAACCGATGAATTTAACTTGATATACTGGACACCAAAACATATGAAATGCTCATAACCAGGTAAATTGAAGAGCTGTTAGAGATGATGCGATCCGAAGCGTTTTTGGAAATTTGTGCTTCTAGCCAATTGAAATCGAAGCCGGGCGTAGATATTATGTGTGCCACCTAATCGATGTGATAACCAAGTTGGTCCCAAATTAAATCACACTGATATTAATGTTCAACAATAAGAAGTATCTAAGGCAATATAAGCCTTGCTAAATTATGGTTATCCTTCCGGTACTCCACATATTCGCCCTGTTCCCTACTACATTGACATCAGGTCAAACTAGCCTCACGCTTCTGATGGAAATTACGTTTACACCTGTTATCGATTTCACGAAAGCTAGAATCAATCGATATGCATTTTGACATATTACAGAACGTCTGCTTTTCACCTCGACCGGTTTGTTTCACTGTATGAGCTTTATCACACTGTGTTCGAGTGTGCCTGGATGATGTTTTCATCATGACCCGAATGATGAAACATTTTCATCTGTATGATTTGCAATGCACAGACCACGCGTCAGGAGAAGTTTCGGTAACCCAGGCGGTCTCCACATCATCAAGACCACACAAATATCCATACATGCACGTACACACACACACGCATCATTTCATATGTCGGCACAGCAACAATAATATTTGATTCACAATCACGTCTGGTATTAGGTTGTCAGGGTCGGTTGTTGGGAAACTTATTGTGAGGTCGACCTGTCCGAAAACCACACCATCTCGGCATACCAGCACACAAACACGTATGAAGGAATGTAGTGGTCTCGGGTTAACCTACAATGTTCTGGCGATTGTTGGTCGGCACACTCTTTGTAGTGTCAATCGACAGTTCTGTTGTGCGTGCCTGCAGCAAGGAAATGAATGTTAAACCAAGCCACCAGCCATATAGCTATAGGAGGTTGAAGAAAGTATAGGATGAACATCAGCCTGTACGGTTTCTCACTGTGTAGCATCAAATCATAATGATTTCCAACATCTTCCGGCTAAAACGGAACGTTTCTTTTTGAACGAAACCTCGAGGACTATAAGTGGATGAATTGATGAAACCAGTATTTTCAAAAGTGAGGTAGGGAATTCAAAGTTCTTCAACAGTAGTGAGGTGTGATTTAAACTGCTGTTTACTCATAGCTATGTGAACCTGGTCATATTGGTATAAAACTTCTAGATGTCAACTTGAGTATTCTATTGATATTTATCTAGAGACTGGAGACTGGACTTCGTTATAAACAGGAATGCAACTATTCCTTTGACAGAACGCAATCCATAACTATTGCACAATTATGCTACCAATCAATACATATTGACATTTGTGTTGCGACCAAATGCTTTTGTTAAATCGCCCTGCTAGGATAACGAAAACTCGAGGTGATAAGGCACCGAGGTAATGTGTATTGATTGGGTCTCCGATACAGGCATAAAAAACGTGAGTAACCAAAGCCAAACGATCAATAATCAACAGACGAATCGGTAAGCCCTTCTCCACAGGATTGGTTAGTTTACTGCGTGACCTACCTGGCATGGGTCAGCACACGTATTACGTGGGTGTATAAACACAAAACAGCCTGTCTATTTTCGACCTAACAGATTTGAAGTTTGATATCTTGATGCTCGTGTTTGTTCTTATCTAGGATGACTTGTTCACATCAAATACTCTCTTTCTACGTTTGATATCTACACGAAATCCTATTGGCTCTCTGATGTCCGCATTAAGTACGAATACACTGGTGTGTTGAATTCGATGTCTTTGTAGCAGTACCTCAGTAATGGATGCAAAATGACCGCAATTTGTATGTGTCCTCGGACTGTGTATACGGACCGAATAATCACTGTTGATCAAAGTACTGGCAACTAGCTGATATTCTGTCTGCAAGAGTGATCGGCTAAGACAAGATGATCACATGACGTAAGTGCTAGATTTGAAGAAAATCAGTTAGAAAGGACTAAGATTGTTCAGAATTGTTTGATTTAACCAAGTTTTTTAAATAATTCCACCTCAATGAATAATTCTGAAAGAAAAGTGTTTTCGAGTTGAGAACCATTATATGCTTTATCAAGCAAAGTTCATATACATTTCATGAACTTGCTGGTTGTCATAAACCATGTTCGACTGAGCATTTGTTTACATGACTATTCTTCCTCGTTGTTATATTTCCCACTGGATTCAGAGGACAGTTACTGACACACATTTTCTATCAATTTTTAATAAAATATTCTGTTATTTTTTATGTGAACATGAGGGAGTAAAAAAGTGGCTGGACATTCTAATTATCAGGATGATCAACATTTGAATTTGTTTATTCCAATTCACTCTTCTCAGACACAGCACATTTCAAATTTGCCATGAGCTCAGTTGATCACACATTTCGTGTAGCACGCCGGTTCGGTTTTCGAAGTCAACTGAAAGCGGCTAACGTTTGTTAACTTATCGCTGATTGGCGATTGGACCGATTGATAAAACGGAAGCTGACATTTTCAGTGCACAACAACAAAATGTTGTTTGAAATATTAGTCATGAAAGTCAAGCACATTGTGATTCGTTGCAAAGAGCTCACAAATCTAATCAGCTTTTCTGTGTAACAGGACATTCGTGAACAATGCTTGGATGTGCAAATGCACGCGAACAAGTGCTGAAGAACGTTGTTAGAGGGAAATTTGAGAAATGTCACATTTAAACCCATCTTTGAGCAACCTTTGAAAAGTTGTTCGAAATGGTATTAAACCGGTTTCTGATTACTGAAAAAGTTTACGCTGTTTAGATTTCCGTTTGCTGACCGAGCTTGGCACATAGGTTGCAAACGTTTCACCACCAAACGGAATGACATCGTTAGTAAGTACGACCTTCATAAACTAGTCAAGCGAGGCGGTTGGTGAACTGTAATGATCATTGAGTCTTATATATCAAAATGAGTTCATCCTTTGACCCGAATCCTGATTGGCCACTCCTGGTTGCTTTTGATCATTTATCCGGAATTCTGATTGGTAGTTACTTGCTATTATTGAACGTTTGACCTGGTGCTTTATTGGTCACTTCCTGTTGCTGTTGCGCATTGGCCTTACACCCGATTTGTTGTTATTTTGTTTTCTGACTGTGTCGATCAGTTCTTTGTTCATTCGTTTGTTTCTTACGACCTAAGAAAATCGCTTCTTTAATGCACAAAGTAGAATTTATCGGAAGGGCATATAAACAGCAGGCTCTGTGCGTGTCAACCATGAATGCATCATTTGTATAACGACATCGCTAGATGGAATTCCAAATTTCAAAATATGATTTGAATCTATTTGTATAAGTGTCATACGAGCTGTCATTACGAGTTATTTCATATTGAACATTACTCACATCTGTTTAAAACTTTCACATTCAAAGAGATTTTTAGTCCGCATTTTTCGCAACTAAACACTAGGCGCTAGTTCTACTTTTATTCGAGATTGCCAGTAGTGTATATCCTGGCCATGGCCGCGAGTTGAAATCAGATCACTCTTTCACAAGTCAATTGTGTTGACCACCGCCAGACCAAATCATCATATCTGGACGCCAAACCACCTTCGCTTGTGAGAAATGATCAATATTCAAGTCTTAGTTACCGTTTTCATCAACACTATGCCATCAGGAAGACCTGGCATGTACATCGTTGCCTCTCTGAGTGTAGAATGATCACAAAGAGTGCGTCTATGGTATTCACAAGGAGAAACGCCCACTTCATGTGAATGCGTGCTGTATGGCTCGAAGCACCCGAATTAGCCAAATAGTCTTGCCTAGACTGTAGCATTGTCTGATTAGTAATCCAAACATTCAGTGAGATAATACGTTCAACCCATGTGAGTTAAGTTTTATGTTATTTTCATGTACCTGTTCTATAGCAGAATCTCATCAACAAACAGTCCATGAAACAATCAATATGAAAGCACAGTTCAAAGGCTAATAGATGATTGTATGTAACAAAAATACCAACTGACAAGCATCAGTTTTCAGTTGGCTCGGTTTACCTTAACAACGCTATGCAGTCGATTAAAACAAAACGGTTCAAACTCCAGTTATAAAGTAATGGGAGATCTGAACAGATGCAGAAACTAACACAAAGTAGAGAGAAACTTATACGGGAAAATAACTTTATGCATTTATTACCACACGACTAACAGAGTAGAGCGGGTAAAGTTTCTCTATGTGAACTAACGGGCTTACCAAAATGGGTGCCTTGGGCCAAAAATGCGGATGGCGCGAGTGTTATTTATTTGTAAAACCAATACATGCGTTATGCATTTCAATTCAGCAGACAAATGATTTTGTTATGTGATGATGGTAATCGTTAGTACATCAAAGTAGACAGTCAATTCGATCTGCAATGGTGGAATAACCTTCTAATTACGAAAACTGCAAACCATTGCTAGTTATTTCTTCGACACCATACATCCGTGGACGGGGGTTTACAGAGCCCATTATGTGTCGAACAGACTGGAATAGACATAATGTAAAGTAATCTGCCGTCGCTAAGAATTGCTAAATCTTTACCGACGTACACTGTTGGAGTGTTCAAATAAACCATTCGGTTTTTACCACAACGGTCTTGATAACCACGACCTGTGTGACCTTTGGTGGAAATCGAGCATTCACAGACTGTACATCTCTCAATTTATCCTGTGAACAACCTTTGTCTGGAAAGTGAGTTTGGTGCTTTTTTGAATCCCTATGCATCTTCTGAAGTTTGTTATTCGGAAGCCTGTCCAGACTGAAGTAGACCTACCTGGACGAAGTGATTGTTTCAGTGTGTTTGACTGACGGTCAATTGAGATGTATCGCATGTCTGGAACCAGGTCAGAACCACCAAAAATCACAGTTAGTTTGTGTGCCTGTGTATTAGTCATTCCCTTGTCCAACCAAGGGTGCAACGTGAGAAATCACTTGACCCGGTCTACATGCCTATTAGTGACTCGGCGACTAATGGCGGAGGTAGAGCTGAGTGCGCCACGATTCTTTGCACCATACAAGCCTGTCGTTTGCACTGTGATCGTACGTCACACTTACGGACCAACTTTGGAGAAACGAGGAGACAACAGGGACAGCGTTCTTCCAAAATAGATGTTCCAACAACAGTCCTGTGAAAGGCAACAACAAGAAACACTCATAAGCTAAATGCCCAGTAAGCCATGCACACGACTATAACAAACTAAAACGAAAACGGCGTCGACAACACAGCAGCTCGCCGCGTTACGAAATTCAGATTCAACCTGTGCACACTTGCTGGTTTCGAACATACGTTACAGTAACAGGTTATTCTTTGAAATTTGTCCTTACACCTTTGAAAGAGCAATCAAGAGACGTAATTCGTACGACGTTTACTAGGTCAATACTCGGAACACACGCCTACATATATATAACTTACTACGGGAACGTAAGCAAAATGCAAGACAACTATGATCGTGGCAGGCATAGATACACATACAAATGGGTGCTTTCATTCATTCCCTATCATTATATCTTGATAGACTAACAGAACAGCTGGAGCATCACCAAGAACTGCCCTCGAACGAACAAATACGGACTGATAAGCTTAATTGATAAAGCCTCATTAAACCACTGGATGCATTTTTTTTTCATTGAGAAACCTACCCTGTGGCTTGTCTGATGTATATGCCCAGTTATTGAACAGGATGGCCTCGCTTGTTCGAGTATACTAGCACACTCACAGTGTCCATTTGGGTGTGCAGCCACTTTGAATAGTGTACACGCGACCAAGTTTCCAATGGCCGTTTGCTCCCAACGCAATTACGTAAAGAATCGTAAAGTACATTGAATATGATTCACTCACTCTGATCCCGCTTGACCTATGACACTGGTAGTTGCATTGTTTTATATAGCATGCGAATGGCTGTCTTCAGGTGTTGCTTTCATTGTCTTGTAAACACGTTACCCATAAAACACTCCTTTGACAACATACCTTCAATAAGCGATGTTACTCAGTAAACTTCTTCTGAACTTCCTCTTCATTTTTCTTGATAAACCGGAATAAAGAAAATCAATTTTCTCTACTAACTTATTACCGGTCATTGAGTGCCTAAGTTGAACAGAAGGTCCATACGGAAAACACTGACCTTCGATTGGTCTGTGATTTCGATGCTTACTGACCCACCGGCTAACTAGTATAGGGAGCAAAGTCATTAAACCAAAGAACACAGAATGTCAGTCACTTTGGAAGGGCGGAATACAAATTGGTATGTTATGAATGTTTGTGAATCTTCCTACGTACACTTGCTTTCCGCTAGACTTGGCGTGTTCTTTTTCGTCATTCGTAATTTTATAGATGAAAAAATACGGACGGAAACTACTGCCGTTTACATGCACTAGCAACAACACTGACAAATGTGTATTGCACACCACGTTTTCTCATAAATTGTTTGAGTTACTCTAGTTGGAGTTTAAGTATCGAACTTGCGAATATAACTAAAGTCATCAGTGAGGACATATGTTGCGATATGTTAGCATTTCGTTTACTCTCATCAGTTGCATATTTGAAAGACAGAGATAGGCAAGGGGTGGACACGAATACCATTACATCACGTATTATTCCATCAACATCAAGGCAACCCTGCGTTGCTAAAGGCTAGTAGCTTCGGGTTCTGATGGCGTGTAACAATATTTTGAATGATCTAAGTGGATCAATCTGGTGATCTGTTATCATGAGGTGTCTGGCAATCGACGATGCATGGCTTCGAGTAACATATCCAACAGTTTCAGATTGTTATCATGAGTTGGTTTAACCAGTTTGAGGCTTACTCTGCAACTCGCTGAGATAACCTTCGATCTGTTCTGCCCATGTAAACTTCACCGCAACTGCAAATGAACTGACAGACAGCGTGAGAGACAGATTGATCAGACAAACTGCGTTCGCGATTGTGTAGAACAGGTCCTTTGGTGGTTTGAACTAAGTTTAATTGAGCAGCTGAATACGTATCGGATACGATACATTGCAGTTTGTGTTTGATGTCGTTTGCCAGATGAACGCCTTTGAATTGTAAAAATAGGAGTATATCTTTCTTTTGAATTGTTCGAACTGGCTCATTGCACTTATTCAACATGGTGTAAATGTCTATAAACGTTTCAGGATATCCGTTTGTCATTAACGTGTGTCTTAGCATTTCTTGTCCCATCCGCAGCTTATTGGGGTAGAAACCAGTCTGTCAATCCCTATTTTTCTGCCATATATAGCTCGTATGTTTTTCATTTGCGACTGACGAGAGTGAGCGAACTGTTAACGTATCGCAACAAATGTCTTCCTTCTGCTCTGAGGAGGTTATTAAAAGGAACCCAGTGTTTCAAGTTTCTCATAATTGATATTTCGTTTGTATCTATGTTACTGATGTTTTCTAAAGAATCTACCAGTCAGTATTGATCTATCTGATGCAAAATATAGATCAGGCCGCAGCCTACAGGATAGGTATTACTTTGCATGTGTGATTGAAAATGGCATTTTTGGCCAACAACTCGATAGACGTCTGATAAACTCTGTATGGATAATGCTTTTGTTCTCGGTTATAAATATTTATCTTTGTTAAATGTTATCTTCCTGGTTTCGAGATGGCTGATGTTAATAAGCTGCACGGCATGTTCATCACGACATCATCATCCTGGAATGTCGTGTAGTTCTAGTAGGAAATAATTTCGTGAAAATTCTGCTGTATTGAGTGTTCTGACAATTGGATGTGTTTTCATGAGGGACCGAATCATTTTTTCAATAGATCAAACAACAGCTGATTGATTGATCGAAATGTTATCACCTGTACTAATGAAATGTTCATGCTATCGCTGGATCTTTTTCCACTGACTCTTCACACGTGATTGTATCACCTGTTTCAAAGATGAATTCACGATTAATCAGTCTGTCAACCATATTCTCATCAGTCATCAAACGACCAGGTTTTGCCGGTCTTCATGCTGGGCACGACTGAACTAGACAAAGACAACCGAACTACTGAAGGTCATACACAACACAGATTAATAAGTGATAACTGTATGAATAGCCTGTGTTATAGCGAAAATAATTGTATGGAAAAATTTGTTCACTTTACACCGAGTGAGTGGTCACTTCGTCAATTTATTTCCAAGATGTGTGCAGTGAGTCTGGGCGACAGCAAAACATTTCATCTATTTGTTTAATCCGTGGAGGCTCAATTTTGCAAACTTGTCTGCACATTTTTGTCTCCATTAACTTCTCGCATTTATTCAAACAATTGCTCATACGAGCACTGGTACCAACGTTGAATGCGCACATGAACATACGCAGCAGTACATATCTCAACGTCCTACCACCGTCTTATCATAAACACATAATACTTTCGTTCTTGGTAGTGTTTCCCTATAGTTGTTTGGGTGTACATGATCTCATGAACCAGCCGAGATACTTCCCTCATAGTTGTTTGTCGTGCGAATCTAAAAGCACCGAAATGTTTGGGCACGAAATTCAGTAACGAAGTCACTGGGTTACAGGAACATCTAGATAACCTGCAGGAGACCAGTGATAAACACTCTAAATTCCTTTTTCCGAATAAAATTTGATGGATACTGGCGAAATGGCGTTTTGTTTTGGTACTGTAAGTGTCGGTTCACTAAATGGTAGATAACTCGGTCTTCCTCGAATACAACTGCCTGGTTCGGTATGATTCCCTTTACTTTCACTAAAAAACATAGCTACTCCTTCAAACATCGATAGAGAGCCCGTCGTATATTGGGCAAAACCCACCTATGTACATACCAGCTAAAATTAATTTGACTGTGCTGCATTGTATCGAACATACTCACGCACCATCTCCTCCGTATCAGTAACTGACCGAGACCTCTCTCAGTTGCACAGCCATTTTTTCCTCACTCAGTGTACATATCCTCATCTCTGGTGCGTACAAAACAATAATTAAAACCCACTGTCAAGCCCACAAAATTGTTGATGTTGTTCATAAGGAGATGTCTCAGAGAGCTGATATTTTCGTCCTACAGTTTGGGTGGTGCCCATTGTCTTTCCAAACTCCCAACATTGTTTGCAGTCCATTTGTAGAAATAATTGCGTCACCGATACATGAACGTGAGAGCACACTCTGTGCAACAATGTGTGAACTAAACAGTAAACGATAGTTGGTCACACTCTGGCAGAAATACGTGTCACGCTGGTATCGCTTGTGCGGACCTGCTTGTATGACCATCCAGGATATCTGAAGCGTATACCCCTCTCTCGCTTTAGTGCATAACCCCGTTAGAACAAGTTGAGTCTTGACATCAAATAGCGACAACCAAAATCACTAGTGATGAGCAACCAAACATTTTCATTGACAATATTTGAACGGTGCTCTAGTTCAGAGTGGGACCTCAACTTACCTGGGAAGTTTTGATGGCTGGGTAACCGACTGAAGTTGGCTTGCCGATTATTGAACTTGTTAGATTATACAAGGGAGCAAAAAGTTTCAAACGTATAATCTCTTGTCTCAGTATTCGTCAAAGTGTAAAATTCATCAGACATTTCGTGAATATAGGAAAAAGGCATTCGGTGAGAAAGCGAATGTTTGTGAAAGAAAATACTAAGGCTTTGAATGTCAGTAGCTTTACAATATGCCAGACCGACTGATCATTTGCGAACACTCACGCAAAACCTTATGTGAATAGTGTTCAGCTTGTCCGATCAATTCAAAAAGAGGGGAGACAATCAACCCGTTCAGTCCAACTGATAACCCCCTGTACACAACTTCTCAGTTAAGTTGAAGTAACCAACTGGTTTGGTTTACACGTTTACTGGAAGTTAGGGGATCTGGGCCACTTCTAATTGAAAACCACCCGCATTTGTTTACAGCCTTCACAATCGGATCAGCGTTTCTACCACATCCCCCAGAGAGAAGGAGCCAGGCCCTCATGGTACTGCGTAGAATCATTCGTTCTGCCAGACTGGAATTTTTTCTTCAGCCTATATGAATGTAAGCTTCTAATCCCATACTATGAATAACGGAATGTCTATATCCAAACGTTCGATCACAATCTTGTTTGAATAACTTACAGACTACCAGGTCAACACAACGGGATGAAAATCGGAATCGATCTTGTTGACTGCCGGAAATTTACGTTTTACGTTGCGGAAAATCAATTGTTACCTTGATTTACCCTCCTCGAGAAACATTAGTCAGCTGTTCATACAGTCGATAGAATTAAATGATGCCGCACCAATTACCGCCAATTGTCCGCTTCTCATTGATCTTCTAACAGGGTCAACTGTAGCCTCATGTATTTAGTGTGCGATGATTTGCATCGTAACCCACAGGAAACTGTATATAACAGCCTAACATGGTCAGTCTGTGCTGACGCACCCGATTGACCTGTATTCGGGAGACTTCTTGTCTTGCTCGTCGTAATCATGTCACGCATCTGGTGTTCGTCAGTGAAAATGCATGTGTAGAAAAATAAACCAGGGTTTTCATCAGAATGACGTTGTAATCAAATTCTAGGTGAGTTAATTTGGTTTATTTCAGTATGGGAAAACAAAATGGTTCTGCTGTGTCCGAATTATTTACACCGCGGTAAGGAAGGGTACAGACCGGTTTACTGAATGATGAGCATATCTTGTGATCGGTTTATATGCATTCCCCAGTAGAATCCTAGCCGCTTAACTCTACACACAGGTTTCCAAAACAATAGCATCTGCACCTTTCTACTCAGGTAATTTAAACCTAAGGCACTGTTTACGTAGTGTGAACCGTTCTTACTTTCCTGTGCGTCTTCGATTGATGTTATGCACTTGTACAATACTCGACTCGAATCCTTGTGTCATTTTGGCGCTGCCGCAATGTGCGCAACATTGTCAAGAAGATGTTTAGTTCATTCATGTTACCATCAGGAACGTAGGGTATTTAGTAGCTGTCTGTTTTCTCTGCTACTGCTTGGCTTCGGCCGAACACTTCCATCGAAATTTTCTGAAACGGTCATAAATTTCATAGTGATTGAACATCACCCACAATTGATCGCATCAACAATCAAAATGGCATAGAAGTTTCAAAACTCGCTTTTCACGAACTTACAATTCTCTGATCAACCAATAACACATGTTTGATCAAACTTGACTGTTCCCTGCTTCCTAAACTGCATTGCGTTTTGTAGTCCTCGCCAGTGGACAAATTTAAAAATATATCGAGATAGAGACAAATTACCTAATTGAACATAGATTGGATAAATGTTGCAGCGCGTAACCCGATGTGGGGTGTCATTTCATTGAGGCCAGACTACGTCAGTTTGATTGAAACTTGAAGACAATCTCGGCTGCTGATGCCCTACATTCTTTTTTGCGTTTCTTGTGTGGTTTCTGAATTGGCAGTGCATACTGGTAGGTGTAACTTTGGAACCGCAAGATGTTGCAGCTGTGTTCATTCGCTTTTGGTCGATATCGTTCTCATTCAACTCAGCAGGCCTCCAATCAAAGTAGACGGTTATCATGGAACTGTGTGAGTTCGAATGACCTCGTCCGAAACTGACAGTTGTTTGTTCACTCAAATGAACCATCACGGTAAACGCATCACCATAACTTCAGTAGAATTTTTCATACGTGTTCTTTAAATAACTTATCGAAATTGTCATTTATGAATTCAGGTCAGTTATCTCTCTAACACTTCGAATACAGTACGCAACTTGTGCGGATATTGATAACTTTTTTCCATAATTCGTGGGTGATCCAAAGCATAAAAACGGCCATGTTTATCCAACCAAGGTCCGACACAGCACCTGAAAAGAAACGCCGATGTGGTCAGCGATTTCAACATTATCATCAACGTTAGTGTCGGTGTAAACGATACATTTTCATGTTCCTTGTTTGGATTGCCTCATAAGTACGAACACTGCCACAACAACTAGTCAGGCCTTATCATACACTCTTGCATACGACGTATCAACGGGAATTATTGTTCCATGTTATGCACCATGCTGAACAACACGTCTCAGCTCAAAGCCACCATACGAACTGAACGGCACATGGCCCCAAGCTAAAGGTTTTCGACCCCAACACTTTTACAGCTTCGTCCAGCAAACGACTTGCAAGTGAAAGAACGTTCTCGCAACAACCCCACACCGGATCGGCACATGGTGCTTCTGTTACTGGTTCGAGGCCAACCGAAATGGTGATTTTTTCGTAACTGGGACTCCTGCAAACTTATCACATATGCCGCAATGCTTACCAGTAATAAATTTCCAATGCTCATAGCTGGTGATGGTGGCTGTCATCGTGAATTGATTGTGAAAACCTGCTTGGGTAGTCAATATACCGGATGATCTAATATATTTCATACGTGACAGTAGGTTGGATTAGCAAGTGCGCCCAAATGTGGAACTGCCGATATTCCGGCGTGGTTCCGTAGTTCGAATGATGAACCACCTGACGCATCTGAGCAGGCTGATACTGCCGCTGGTCTCTTCTAAACTATCAACTCTGCTACAGTGCTACGATTACTGTAGTGACAACTGAATAACCACATCATTATACCAATAGTAGCGATGTGTCTCAAACTTCGGTTAAGGTTTGTTGTATCCACATAGGTGAAATAAGTGTTCCAGCTAGTGGATGATGGTAACCTAACTACGCAGTAGATCCCTTTGACTGTTCAGACATGCAAACGATTATCTAGAATAGAATTCACGTTGACTAACTATGAATCTCTTGACTGTTACTCTATCATGTTGAGGTAATTAGCTGCGTGCCTCTGTCAGTGAGTGTGAGTAATCATAAAACGATATATCCATGTTTTTCATACAAGCACTGGATTGAATAACCTCCCGTAGGCCAAATTCCTCATTCTAATTTTGTAGCATTAGAAAGTGGTGTAGTGTGGATATGCACATTCGCTTGTTCAGAACACTCACGTTCAGTCTTACTCAATTCACCATAATTCGACGAGCGAGGAGGGTGAACTGGTTTGCAGCTGCATTCATGTTCAACGGAATGTCAGGATAATCGTAACGTGTGCTAAGTGGAGACTAGCATCATCTTCAGCTGTACAACTATCGGTTGCAAAATTCGAACCAACCTGTTCCGTTATCGACCAAAATTTTCTTTATTTTCCATTGACAGTCATGAACAAATGCAGTCATTTCGAATTTCCTCAACATACCAATGAGGGCCATAAAATGCATCCCATTTCAGTTGTAGTGGTGCACTGGTTGGGAACACACATTCAGACAACTTGAAAAAGACACATATTTAGGCCCTTTAGTAAATTTTATTCACATCAATTAAAGATTCATGGATCTAGTGGTTGTAACACAATTCTCCTTTGTTATCTAGATGGTATGAACGCTCATCGTATGGTGTTCATCGACGAAATGGTGATGCAAACGGTTAAACCCGATCAAAAAATGAAATTCTCAACTTTTTTAAGAAGATACCAGCGCGTTTCACTCACAACAACTGATTACTTCGTTTGTTCTTCAAAACTACGTGGATCGTCAGCTTATCGATTTTGTCAGTCACCACGTTCAACCTCGCAGTTGCTTGAACGAAGCAAAACGACAATCCAAACCTGCTGAGATCAAGCTAGCGGATGAAATCTTAGTTCAGTAAATCAAATGGTTCAAAAAACACGCTGTAATCATTGTGGATCAGTAAACACTCGCCTTTAAATAAGACGTAAAGATCTGGCATAACACGCATTAGCTTTCGACTATTGCATTTCCAACCAGACGGAGTATCTCTGAGGAATATATCGTAATACAACATACCACCACTGCACTGAAGAGAAAGGTTTTTTGCTTGAGTGCATTCGGGCTGCGTTTAGCTAATTAAGGTTGAAGGCAATGAGGTCCATCATGCCGGTCAGACCACTCGCCCTCTAGTGGTTTGCTCCCAAAAATATGCAGCCTGTAGTAAAAATAATCCTAATAGAAAGGTCACAGCTTTGAACATTAGGATGCAAATCGTCCGTGGCCTTACACTACGTCTTGGGTCATCGTTAAAGTAGTCTCAGCTATTCAACAAAATCAGAACGGTGTTTTAGTAACCATAAATATTGTCACCATTCCTAATTCCATTGCTCGTAACTACTCCAAAGTTTGTGAACCGAATGGTTCAAAACTGTCTGCAGATTAACATAAACATTTGACCGATCCAACAGATCAGCATGGATGTACATTCAGTACATTACTTATCACACCCACCTTGGAAATCAGTTAATAGTTATCTCAACTGTTACATTGTGGATGTTTTGAATAAATTCGCCTTGTAACTGCTTGCCAGGAGGGTTCAGATGTTCCAACACTGTAGTTTTCACTGTGGTTAAGTACTTTTGTACGGGATTACGGTCCTCGACTAGCCCTAAGAATCGCACTTGATTCAAACCTCCTTCGTAAGTCAGAAGTAAAAGACTTCCGATTAGTTGCAATAAGCTTTTGTTGATCAGAGGATGAGAATACGGATTTACAAATTTGTATCAGTAAAAATGGAGTTCAAGTTTGTCAGTGATTGGTATCGATAGCACATTGAACGTCACAAGCTGTAAGCTGATCGATCCAATACACGTCGTTGGATTGTTTCACTGCTAGACTGTCTATTGTGTCGGGTTTCGGATAAGTGGTGAATCGAATGAGCTCTGGTCATAAAGGAGATTGTTTGGAAATATCAACCCGTTTGAGCAGTCAATGGAATAGCGTTAGTTATACCAACAGTTGTCATTCACCTTTGGGGTTTTGTCTAATATCAAACAGATAACAGAAACAATGTGACACGAGCATACAGTTCTGGTCATGTCACGTGGTTTACAAGGAAGGTGTTTATCAAGTTTGAATTTCTCCTCTCCTGCTGATGTACGTTAGCAGCAATAGCCTAAGCTGTGCACTGGGGTAGCACTGAGATAGAAAGCCTAATTTTGTCTCCTGCTGAGTTGAATTAAACTTCTTGTGCATACGATATACGCCAATGGTTAGCCGTCTAAAATCTCACTAGGAATGTTTGAAAACATTTGTTTATTAAGCAATTTTCAACAGAATTCACTATTTGGTAAACGTCTAAACAGACCTTTCGAAGACCAAAGTTCAGGTAAGCAACTGTGATAACAGTGGATAAACACCTGCACTCCACTGTTAGTCACCTTTTTGTTCGCACACATCTTCGCACGTTTTCATGAACTGTCCCTGAGTGAATGGCAAACTTACCTGACAGATTGCTGACGTTGTGCTTTTAGCAGGACAAGTTATTTCTGATGACACTCTCTTCCTGGTCAACGAAAATGCTTCACAACGGAAACATGCTTGACCAATTTATGACTATTGAACAATTCGACAATTTCGCCTTCTGACTGAGCAAAATATGAGTTGAAATTATTTCACAATGAGGATTTTGTGGGCAAAACCAACCAGTAGCTTTTATCCAGAATGACGAAAACAGTAACTGAGTAGGTCTACGAAGGCCGAGGGGATTGCTTCATGCAAAACTTTAACTTTGCCGATCAACTGGCACGGACTACGAAGTGGGTTTGATCTAAACCTTCACAATAACAGCACATCATTAGAAACCATGAGTCTTAAAAGATGGTTAGACAGTGACAACTAAAATACATTAAAGGTTGGTCATATCTAAAACACCTACTCGTGCTCTCAGGAAGGTTTTGAATGTAAATCATGATGACTGCTTCCCGGGTCATTTTGAGCAATATCGATTTCATATCCACATTTTCTACTTTTATCTTAAGCCCTTGTTAGAATGAAGCAATTTATGTTATTGTTAGTCATTTAATACTAGTAAGCCCAAAGGAAAGAAATGATTGTACTTGTGGGTTTTTGCCTCCTACTTGCTTTGTTTAAATTCACTGTTTGCCGTATCATACGTCATATTGAATTATTTTACAACCATTGCCTCATCATTTATGTGTAATTGTTCCATTATGCAAACGCTTATAAATCTGTAGTCACCCTTATTATCACTATACGAAAAAAAACTATTCGTAGTGTTCTATACGCGTCAAGGTATTATCAATTGGTGTCCTTTAGGCGACTGTCTCGTGTGAATTTCGCCCAAAGTTAGCGGTGTTTCATGGACATACTCGCTTGTTTATCCAAACGCCACTGCATAGTCCAGATTATTCCACTTAATTTTCAAACACAGGTTGAGAGAACGAGTCTTCAAAAATGTAACTGTTCTGGCATGAATTGGAAAAAAGTATCAGAGTAGTTACGTGAATTCTAGGACTGAACAACTAGTTCGTTATTGTTATTTACATAGAGGAAATGGTAATCAAAAACAGTTGCATGCATGAGTGCCTGCGAGATAAATTTTAAAGTTTATCAGATCAATAATTCATTATAAAGTCAGTCAGTTAATCAGGTTTGAAGCGGGCCTTCATCATCCACTTAGTGAGACAAACGAATAAAAGCAAACAATACATGTTGGGTTCATATTAACCCAACTAAAATTGAGTGTAATATAAAATATAGTAAAAAAACTGAAGGGCGTAGCAGAAGTGAGACACCGAGGAAAGTGATAGTAATAGTAGTAACAACACTAATACAATATACAGCCTGGCATTACGACAACTCTGGGCGTGTGTTTAATGTCTTGTGCACTTGTGTCACACATGTCTCTACAACTGAATAATTACTGCTGATAAGACGATCTTCAGCTGTCATCGTGTACTTTCTCAAAAGTTTACTCATTTGGTTATCAGTTTGCACACATAACTCACAATAACGAACAAGTTGTTCATACAGTATGTCTTATACAAAAACTATTGGCATTCTTCTATTTGTATGGCGCAATGCATCTGGACTGTGTGTAGAAGCTGTGGAAGTCTGAACCTCAGGTGTGTCATACGTCTCTCGGTAACATTTATGTGAACTCAGAACTCAAGGAGCTTGCGGCCGGCTATAAATCCGACCCTCTTTTGCCTTTTTCGTAAACGACTTCATTATGACCGCTTTTATTGGCATAGAAAGAATGTGGTCTAAGTGGCAAGTAATCAACAGAACGAAATATTTGTAAAAGTCTGTCATCCCCTACGGAAACCATGGTGAATGTGTGTTCATATTTAATTCAACCACGAATAAATAATAAATTTCAGGTAAATACAAGTAACGAGGATACACACGCCGTTTCAACCTCACTGACCGCGATCCAGCGGTCTGCACTACCGTGTCTGAACAACCAATATAATGCTTTTACGCAGGTTGTGTTCAAAAGCCAGATCACATGGTAATACCCTACCTACATTATGATAACTGATGTTAGTCGATGCAGTTGTTTACATAACCCTCTGTCAATTTATCCAAGAGTTGTTGTGAATATGTGCATTTTTACACTCCAGCCGCGAAATGCTGAACATCTTCACTCCGTGAGAATGGGAGTGCAACAGTTAGAACAAATAACCACGACATACGTTGTCCATAAGGCAACGTGGAATATATTCAACAATAGTTCTCTGTGAATACATCTGTTTAGAGCTAACGATAAGACCACAGATTTTTTATGTATTGTCAGTGATAGTCTTCTGTTCATTTAAGCAATAAAGCTACAAGATGAGTGTTCTCTTCAGAGGAAAAACAGCAAAAACACAATGATTTATTTACAATAGTTTTCCGATAGATCTTTTATGTAGCGCTTATATAGCGTTCCTTTAACGTTAGCATGATTTGACCTCTTACTATGATCGATCATTAACTTATTAAGTATAGGGTCAAGTGTGAAACCTGTGTTTCGGCTGGACACAAACGAAGAACGTGAGCCGAATTCCCGAGTATGATAAGAACTTTGTCAGCTAACCTACAAAGCTATGGTGTGAACCCCAAAGTTTCATTTATTCCAAAAAGCGCGCGATGTGTACTGTTTTATCTTGCAATATTTCTACTTGTCAAGATGAGCGCAGCCCATATCGATTTGCTGATTTCAATCGTATCCGATTGAGTGTATTAAAAATTCGCGAAATAACTTGAAGATTGTCAATTTTTGAAATGTTTTAACCGGCTTTCACTTCGGAGACTGATTTTATTTGAACCTGCAAAAGCATTGTTCAAGATATATATCCCTTCGAGATTCAAATTATGAGTAAACTTGGCCATTTGTTGCGATTGAGGGGCATGCAAAGTACGGTGTGTTTTAATTGAAAGTAACGGAGATCACGTGCCATTCAAACCTGTAAACTTTGAATGGCATTGAATTTGTTCAACGTCATGTTATATTTTTCTAGCACTCGGTGAATAATTTTTCCCGTATGTTGACTTGTGGTTAACTTATAAAACACTCTTTACAAAACATTGAGCATTCAGCACTCGCATATTCAGACAAAAATAAATCTTCTGGATTGAGAATCGTTTGAAACTTTTCAAAAATGCTATCGATCACTTAGCTGTTTTGTGCATTTTGCGATTGAACAACCTAGGTTGCCGTTAGCGTTTATTAACGACGCATAGCCATCATGATCATGATCATCATATGAGATAACGTCAAGGCTGTATTGTAATCTGAAGCCAGTGACTATAGTTTATGCCAAGTTCATTGACTCAAAGCACTCAGCATGTTTAGATGAGCTTCATCCTTGCGACTAAAGCAGTCAGAATGATTTGATTATGTACGTGAAACATTAACATGAAGCATAATTTTGTCCGAATGTTAATTATGATATTTTCTACTTCCTACCAGTCAGCATCTGGTCTTGTTCGCTGGAAATCTAACACAGACATACAGCAATCTGTTGATAGACAAGTTATTTGACATCGTACCGGATGGACAGTGGATTCACCGGGGCAGGAAATATGGAGTCCACTGCACCACGAAAGCTACCTCTGGTGTTCAACAGTAAGTGTTTTAATGACTCATGAGTAGTCCTTGATTTTAGCTGCTCTGTACACAATTCGTTTACGGGGAAAAAGTGTGAACTGGAGCTCAGCTTGATGACAGCGATTCATGAATAGCGTTCGGACTTCTTTAGACATATATCTAAGTTCCGACCTTTGTGTATGCCAGACTTTCCGGATTTCTACAAACAGTTCGTCAGGGTTAATCATCTAATTATGAGCATGAATAAACTACAGTATAGTAAATATGAACCTGCATCTCCATTGAATAAAAACTAGCAAAACGACGAATGTTTTAATGCAAACATTAACGGCGCGTTATTCGACTGGAACTTCACAAACAGCGTCATGCTTCAAAGCTTCACTCTGGATCCGTCTTCGTTCTTATTATGCATCGTTGAATTGCCACAACTTGACCACAAAAAGCCTGTCCAAAAATGAAAAACACTTTACAAGAAGCTTGACATAAACTAACATCCTCCAGTGGGCTGTCCTAAACGTGAACTAATGCATATTCTTCACTCGTAGTAGGAGTGTCTACACATTATTGCTACTGAACGAGACCGAAGGATGACCGACTCATAAAATCCTAGTTTGTCTCGTGAAAACATATTGTCGGTGAAAAAACATTAGAACGCAATTTCTAAAGTTTGTCTAGTTGTTTGAAAAGGTTTTCTTAGATAGCTTTCATTTGGGATTACTATGTGACCCGCACGTACTCGCCCTAAGTCAAGTAGTTGCCTAGGCCAGTTATACGTAATAGAAAGGTCCAGTAGATTGAGAGAAGACAGCTTGCACCTGCAAAACTTGATTTAAAACTCTACTGGCTTTCGTGCTCGACAAGGTAGTTCAAAATTGGCTAGTTCTATATGCACTGTCGGTGCTTCAAGCATGATATTATCTTTGTCGATAAAATGCCGTACCATTTGTCACACCTTTGATTTGGTTTGGCTTGATTATTATGATTATAATCTGAGAATACTCGCTAAAGCGATAATATCAGACGACAAATAGTGTATAATTAGGACTTTTTATGTAGCGCTTGTCCTTTCTGGAACCTGTCGTCCAAATCTGTCATCCTAAGGTGGGCAATCGATAACACTAGGTGAAAACTTCGGTCAAACAATCTTAGTGTTACTTCGAGCATCCGAGTCACGCCATTGACTGCAGAAAGTTGGTTTGGTGTGTTAGCTGTAATGCCACGGCTTAAGACGTCATTATCCGCTAACTTGTGCTTCGTTCGTGAATGATTAAGTCACTTTTAAAATTCTAATTACCTTTTTACTTCGCTTTATACTTTGTAAATACCAATCCAACATTAAAGGATACACAAACATTGTTAGTCTCCCCTAACTTGCGAAATACCACTGATTCCTATCATCTTTATGTTGCCCATAGCACAGGGTCCAACCAAATCATATCTCAGCTCTCGTTCTGATTTGCAAACAACGGTGTCTAGAAGTTTTGATGTGACAACCATGCGGAAGGAGTTTTTAGTTTAAAGACAATAGAACATCGGTCAGCACGTCTGCCATATCAACGAACAAGTAAGATTTCATCCTCCGGTTAGGACGTGGATACGCACTACTAGCAAGTCCTAAACTGTCGGCGAACCATCAACACGCAGTTCTTTTTAATGCCGTTATGACCGATGGTATTAGCTGGACTTATCGAGTTATAGTTATCCTGTCAGAAAAATTTACATATAACTTCAGACAGTCAGTCGATCAATCTACGTCATGCAAACTGTTTTTTATTTGGACACAACAGCATCATTGCATTAATAAGTCTAGTTAGTTATCAGGAAAACCAAAAGCATCACATGGGCGTGGAAGCGTAAGTAGTAAGCGCTAGCATAAAATAGTCATCTGTTTCTAGTCTATTTGCAAATGACACATTCCGAGGTCTGTTTTCGGTGTATTCCGAGGCACGCGCGCAAATGTAATTCTCAGAATACAAGTCAGGATGGCAACCGTGTGTTACTACAAATGCACAAATCAACCCAGGGAACGACTAACGGCAGAATAAACCGGTAAGTGGGAATTCTTGTTTCTGTTTCCATACCCACCCGCGGTGTTGGAGCCAGGATGAAAAACAACACAAAGAATGAAGTGGAGCACAAAACCATTGAGTGAAAAAAGTGTGTGTATTGCACCATAAGTGTTAACATTAGAACGAGCATATACTTTGACATCGAAGTAGCCTCAGGAGAAATGCCGGGTGCAGAGTGCAGCATCGCCCAAAATGGTCTGGTGTCTATGGCATCCGAGACGGTCTGGGTCGAGTAACCTAAGCAAATAAATGTTTTTGTTTATGGTCCTGTTTGAGCGCTTGATCCATGTGTTGATTTTTGGAATAAATAGCCCTTGTGCCATCCGCGTTCTTGGCGCACAACACTGGCACATAAATTCGGTAGCAACACTATAGTCCACCCAATACTTTACAGATATCATTGGTACAGTATGGCGCAGGGTCCACAGTTTTTGTCTTCGACTATTTCAAACCATTACGCATCAAAAAGTTTGAAATATAATCTACAATGTCGTAACACACCAAAGGAAGAGCTACAAAAGCATTCAGCGCGTGTGTATCACATCGATCCGACAAATACGGATGTACAAAATATATTAGTCAAGTTTTAGTTGGATGGATCCTCATGCAACACAGTCACATTCAGTCAGAAAGCTGCAATTTTGGAACTGCTTAAATGGAACGATTATCAAGGAGTTGATGAGCAATCATTTTTTGTCTCAGGTGAACGCAACCAGGAAAGGCGGGTTATTCTTAAGTCAGCGATGGCTCTTTACTTCTAGAAGATTCAAAACAAGATATACTCGTGCTTTCAAGTAAGTTAGCATGATAACAGGAAGTTATCAAACAGCTTCAGTTGTCGTGGTATGATGGTGAACATTTTTTGATAAGTCCTATCCAAATACAAACAGTAGTAAAGGATGGCAACCGTGAACTAGGTCTAAGAGAGATCAAATTCACAGTCCTCCTGACATACAGTGCCACCTTTACGAGGCGGTCGGGCTTGTGTGCTGTTTTGATCCAGCGGGCTAAGCTGACTAGGACGCCGGTCCTTCCAGGTGCAATCTTGTCAGACAGGCCAAAGGGGAGTAGTCAGACGAAAAGCAGTTACACTGATAGAATTATGTGTCGCACTGATGATCGTGCAGAAGTGCTTGAATAGCGAGGCGCGATACTATGGGCATACAGCAAAACTATCTTTTATAGTTGCGGCACTACTGTCTCCCGTATCATGAAAAAGGGAGTTAGAAAAGTTATTATCAAACCAAGAGCACTTCGATCGCCCAACAGTTAACTGTAACCTCCGATGTATTATCCAATAGAGTCGGAAAACATATGGTATCATCAAAAAGCCCGATCTAGCGTCGAGTACATCCACTGCGCGCAGCAGTACTCAGAATCACACATCAATGTCTTGTTCACTGCGCCGTTAGGCTAGCTAATCCTCTCACTGCCAAGCGAGTCAGACTTTTGAGTCGTTTTCTCCGGGTGGGGTCCCCCAAGAAAACCCTATATCCTGTTGTCTCGCATGTCAAATTTTTGAGTCAAGGCGTCGAGGTGAGGTCCCCGAAATAAACTGCCTTCCGCAGAATAAACGACCGGGAAGTACCAGAAGTTATCGTTCTCTCGACAGTGACATTACTAACTGAGCTCGACTTTCTCCTACCGTTTTACTCCCTATTCCTTCTGTCTTCCGATAATTGTTTTGTGAGGCCAATACAACAGGTAAACATGGGCGCCCTCAATGTCTGCAATCTCCGACAAGTCGGTCAACAAGCTGCTCTGACAAGTACTCTCTTAAATCTAGAGCTAGATATGGGTTGCATGTCGGAGACAAGAATCTATGATTCTAGCATGATAATCCATTTGAGCTCACCTCTAGATAACTGTATATCCAAGCGCTTATTCCAGAGTTTCTGGTGATGCCAATGCTGAATCTCGTGGTCAGGCTAAAGTGAAAATTGCAATGAGATCGACAGCGGAGCAACGGTTGTTTGATTGGATCCCAGTGAACTGTCGCCTGTGCTCTGCCAGACTGAATACGTCGGTTAAAGTTTGTCGATGCAAATCAGAAAGACGTTGTATTTTCCTTATATCAGCGTACGCTCTAGTGGACACCTGTTCGGATGCTGCCAAGTGTGAGTTCTATAACGCCCTCTTTTTTATTCTGAATCGGAATAAACATTCAAACGGCATCACACTAGGAGACGATTTTAATCCCCAGCTTGGTGCTCTTTCTCTGGACGAGAAGCAGCTTAGTTTGGCATTCGGTCACAACGCACTGATAATGGCGAAAGACTGCTGCAGCTGTGCACATCCCATGGTCTGTATATTTCGCGCACCGCACTCCAACACAGGAAGAAGCACTGTGTTACTTGGAGACCTTCGGGTGTTCCTCAGCCGTGGATGCAAGTGTATCTTATAACAGTCAGTTACAGGTGGCGCCATGCTGTTAAGGACTGTAGTGCCTTTTGGAGCAGCCACCTGGACTCGGACCATGCTGTTGTGCGTGCCCGTTTTGTTTTATCATTTGCCCAGAGGTCATAAGTTCGTAAATCCACGAAACATAACTGGTATTCGAGCGAATAGATAGTAAAGAACGCTTACCAGGAAGAACTGGTAAACAAATTGCCCAGTTCAAATTAGTTACGAGGATCTAATGGACACCGGAAACAAATAGCATCAGCTATGAAAGCATACTGCGGAGAGCCGTGTTTCCAAGGTGCTGTTCAATTGCGACAGAAGTTGATGTCCGTCACGTAGATTAACCTCATAAATAGACGTCGCTCGATCCCACTTAGTTCTGAATATGGTGACAACCGTCGAGAACTTAAACGCAAGCTGACTAAAAGCTTGTGCAAGGACCGTGAGCATTAGTTGGTCGAGCAGTCGAAAAAGATGGAAAAAGCCTTTTTATCTGGAAATAGCAGGAGGCTTTATTTCCTGATCCGTGTTTGTACTAGTCGTCGAGTCGGTGTAAGTGAGACCATATGTGAGAAAGATGGCTCACCTATCAGCAGTCAATCGCGCCAAATTGACTGGTGGGCTGAACATTTTGAAGAACAGTTCAGCTGGTTTCAACCAGATCATGTGGACGACGGGACTCAAATGGTTAGTTATTGCGTTCCAGACGGCCCTCCGTCGGAAGCATAAGTGGTCCTGGAGCTCACAGTATTGAAGCGTAATAAGGTTGTTTGTCCAGAACTACTTCCTCCTTCTCTTTTCAAGGATGGTGAAGAGAGGTTGATAACAGAACTGACAAAACTCTTCCAGACGATTTGGAAAACTGAAGAGGTGCCTCGTGATTGGTGCTTATCAATAGTAATTCCCGTTTTTAAAAAGAGGGTCCGAAATCTATGTGACAACCACAAAGGCATCAGTTTCGTATCTGTTGCGTCCAAGTTACTCACTGGCTTCATTTTACGTTGGCTCACCAAGCACAGAGAAAGTCAGATACGTGAGGAAAAGGCAGGATTCCGATCCGGTCGAGGGTGCGTTGACCACATTTTAACCTTGCTACGGATCTTGGAAAATCGGCACTCTTACAGACAGCCGACAGTCGTGATATTTTTGGACCTGGAAGCTGCTTTTGATTCAGTTGCTTGTAACGTTCTCTGGAGCTGTCTTATTCAAAAGGGAATACTGGAGAACTACGCGAATCTGTCGAGATCACCATACGCTCACTCTTTAAACCGGTTGAGAGTATACGAACAGCTGTCTCGGACGTTCACCACTTCCAGTGGTGTTCATCAATGGTGTCCGATCCCCTATTCCTGTCTCAGTTTTGTCATAGACGACATTCTAGTGTGTGCGCTTCAGCAGTCCCGTGAACTTAGTGTTGAGCTTCTTCCTAGCGTTAGGTTGACCGATCTGTACTATGCAGACGACATTGTGTTACTTAGTTTCTCAGCCGAAAACATTCAGACCATGCTGAGCGAGGTGAGTAACCGGGTTGGTTTATATGTAATGCGCTTCACACCCTCAAAGTGAGAAACTTCGTTTCAGGACTGGGGCACTTTCACTCCTACTTTCTTCATTGCAGGTAATCCGCTTGAGACTTTGAACACTTTCACATACTTGGTTAACACTATCTCGTCAGCTTGCAATATTGCTAATGTGATATCATCGAGGATATCAAAGGTACGAGTTGTCTTTGCCAAACTACGTCATCTGTGACATCGAAGAGATGTTCGAGTGCCGCTGAGAAAGAGAGTATATAATTCTCGTGGGGGGAAACGTGGCTTGTTCGCAACGAGAATGCTAAAAATTTGCTGTGTTTGGCCATCGTTGTCTCCGCCACTTAGCCCACATTAATTGGACTGAGTTCATGAGCAGTACGGCCGTTCGCCTGCGCTTATTCCGGAACGTTCAGGATGCGCGGTCAATTGGTCAACTGATCACGTTGCACAGCCTGTGATGATTGGGTCACGTACTCTGTATGCTGTGTGTTTACTGTACAGGGCATTATATACTGAGACCAACAGCATTTGGGTGAAACCGTGTGGTGGTCAGGTAAAAAAGTGGTTACGAAATACGAAAACCATGACTGCTCCATTAAGCAAAGTGGGTAGGTGTCGCCTGTCTGTCGTGATCACTCAACCCTCTGGTTGGAGAAGCTATCCGAGATGGCGATGTGTCTCAGTCAATGCATCCTTACCGTACCCATACCATACCCATACCATCCATACCGTTCATACCACTTCTATTTCTTCCGCTTAGTCTCTTTTATTAATTTTCAAACTTCTTAGTTGCGTTTCTTCCTAGGGTATTCCACGTCACTGTTGAGGTGAGCGGCAGCCCGAGCCACAAAACCTTTGGTCAGGCTCATGGCTGCTATGATGATGATGATGATGATGATAACGACGATGATGATGATGATGATGATGATGATGATGATG
>JTDE01001029.1:45750-58870 GCA_014338405.1 Paragonimus skrjabini miyazakii | reverse complement strand
TAACTGCCGCTCCGTTCTGCCTATGTAAGTGGTCCGGCACTCACTCGAGAATTCGTAGACGATGTAGTATTTGGCGTTGAGCGGTAGCGGTGTTTTCAATGGTGGTGTTGGGATTCGGGTGGTGGTGAACAGCATGACCAGTTGGGCTGCATAGAACGTGCGTCCCACAGCCGCCGTGAGACGGGTTTTCAACAGAGTGGCAATGTCATCACCTTTGTATGACAAACGAAGATAGACATTCAGTTTGGGAACTGTTGAACACATCACATCACTATCAGGTTCATATGTACTGTGTTGTATTTGACCTGAAGATCACATACCGAAAACGAGCTTGTTCGCCATGCTTTGACTTTTGATGAAATCTCCGGAGATATTTGAACAGTTGAAAGATTTCTTTCAAAAGGCTTTGCTTTACCGATGAAATATAATGAACGAAGTGCGAATCAGTGGGAAACGCATTGATTAATATCACTGCCGACCACCAATTTCGTGAATCGTTGGGGGTACAATTTCGGTGAATATTTTATTGTATTCGGAATCCTAATTCTCTACGAACTTACACACATGAACTACTGGTATCCATGAGATGTCATATGGTTTGATACGTAATTGAATGCAACTTGCCACATTATTCGGCACTCATTTCAAGGGAAGTATAATAATTTCAGTTTGAAAATGAAACTCTTTTTTAACCCGTAACATAAGATCGACTGAGATCTTAGAAGGAATTAAGAGCTATTCGTTCAGATAAGATTACCTGCCGTAACAAATGTAAATCAACGGTAGTCCATATCCTTCTACAGACAGTGGTCAACATTTTTCGGATAGGCTTCTCGACCACTACATGTCACACTGGGAACTAATGATGGGCAACCGTTCACGTTCGAGCAGAAATATCCACTGCAGAGGAAATCCACTAAAAATGAAACCGTTGTGGTAAACATTTTGAGGAAAACTTAAAAGTTCTGAATTTACCGCTACTTTTCAGTGTTTCAGGTACGTCCAGTACGTTGCCGTGACTAGAGACGTAGAAAGGCAAGTACTTTCGCAAATTCATCTTCAATCTGATAATTTATTTTTAGGGGTAGTGCACTTGGACTGAGTTGCCAGACGAACAGATTACGGATAAGCCAGGTGGAAGGACGGTTATTTTGCCCTTGTTTCATTCGTCAGTTAATTCACGCTCGCTCGCTGGTTGCGTCATTCATGTTGATCATTTGAGGCTGGAGTATTCTCAGAATTTAAACAACCTGTTTTTTACAAATTAATGATGGAAAGGTTAGCCTGATTCTAGTGTGTCCGTGTTAGTTAGTACGTGATTTATCAGTCGAAAGTTTAAACCAGTGTCCCGATGCACCAGATTAACAACGACAGCATTGATAATCGATCGTTTTTGGCTCCATTCTAGCCAACACGGGTGATGCTCATGGATTAGTTTTAAGAACTGTCATTACGTTCAACCAAACCAATATGCTTCAAGCAAATACTTGTAAGCACAGATACACAAAGAACGACTCTTAACAGATATTCTCGTCGAAGTATATTAACCTTCTGTGAACATTCACCAACCCAAATCTCTATCCGTTTGCTTATATCTCTTTCGAACAGTTTTGTTATTTTGTCAGCTTTTTTGCATTGTCATCTTTAGCTTCGTTCAGATATTGACTGCCTCTAGCACTTTGTTTAGAGCTGATATCTTTAATTGTGTAAAGAATAGGGCTTTTATGTAGGACAGCTTTTCGAACTGTATCTCTGCAATCTTTGTCTGTCTGATGATGTTAGGTTAGTTGAGGAATGATAAATAGGCGATTTGATAAACCTAATTATTCTTTTCTAACCTTTAATAGTATGTTTGGCCCTGTTTGGTCCAACACGGTGTGGTGGATTTACCCCGTCTAAGTCAACTCACACGCGATGACCTGATCCGAATGGGCGTGACTGATGCAGAGACCCGGGCAACATTGATGACAGCTGGACAATTGCTCACTAGCAACTGGCTAACGAGTAAGTCCTTTACAAAGTACATAAGTAGTGTTGCGCATGCGTCCAATACTGCTCAACTTATCACATTTTCAATTCTGTCTTGGTGTCTGCTGGATGTTATACCGAAAAATCAAGTTGTCATCCCAAACCACAAACAGCAGAAATTACTAATACCTCCAGTACATAAAATGTAATATCGTCCCCGACCTGTGCTGTCTGTAACAAAAATGCATAGTTTTTTGCCCTCCTGAGAACTCCTCATCAATCTGATAGTCATAAACGTCGCTTTTTTCTTATCAATCCACAAAATCGATCCTGAAATTTTGGACCTGTCTGACCGTCTATATATAGTGTATCACTTAACTATCGCGTATTCACTGTTGTACATGTTCATGGAGAACTGACGCAATTTTTTCTCTATACTTAATCTGCCATCTGACCAGTATAATTTGTATTTCCACTGTTTTCAAGTATGCTATTGTTAATTTATGCCTTGGTAATCTCCATAGCGCAGATACACTGCAAATCATTCGCTGTGTCTGTCGATAGACTATATGAAACGCATGTGATTATCCTGGATTAATATATAATCATTTTCGCACACCATACTTATGAGTAGTTTTAAAATAATGACCGAGATTTACGGAGCTCTGCTGACACCAACTGTTGGCCAACTTGTGAATTTCATTGGCTCTTGCTTTTTTGCTGTTTCATGTTGCATTAGCTTGATAGCTTTGATACTGCTTATGCAGTCGTTAGGTCAGAAAGCAGACAAATCCTGTGACTTTGGATAAATCACCAGCCAACTCTTTGGCTCTAAATAATCATTCAAAAACTTGTAATTCCAGTAAGCCCAAAATCTGCTGGAAGAAATATGTAACACTTCCCAAAAGAGAAAATCTTACAGGTATCTTCACGTGCCAAATAATATTCTCTGAACACTGAGAGGTTCTACATGGGTACTTCAGCCAGCTCTTCTACAAAAGGAGCGCTAGACCCGTCCTTGTCCCAACTAGTCCTGTCATGACCACCATTTGAAATCTGGCTCAAGTTCTCTACAGAAACTTTCTGGACCAATACACCACTGATGTCGAGTATATATCAATATATTTATCCAGAATAATTAGAGGAGGC
This sequence comes from Paragonimus skrjabini miyazakii, assembly GCA_014338405.1. Lineage (NCBI taxonomy): Eukaryota > Metazoa > Platyhelminthes > Trematoda > Plagiorchiida > Troglotrematidae > Paragonimus > Paragonimus skrjabini miyazakii. The sequence goes on along the minus strand of JTDE01001029.1, from coordinate 55,753 downwards.
GCAAGCAAATTGGTCACCTAACAAACAGATGTGTGCTCGAATGAGGTTGTTTTGTCACTCACCTGATTCGTCTGTCAGTCTTTCTTCACCAGTGGTTCGTTTCAGCATCAACGACGCTGCTGCTGTGTTCGACTGAATGAACTACATGAACAGAGAGTTTCCAGTGCAAGCGGCTGCTCCTTTTTGTCCACGTGACCATGGTCGCGTGATCCATATTGTCTTCGTGATCTGTGTCAGTGCAGCAGTGCCGTAGGTGTGATCTAGGGTCGACTGCTCGAATCGCCCATTTGTTTTTGTGCACACGTGTTTGTTGATGCTTGCACAACTCTCCCGCATATTTTAGTCACACCCGAGAAGTGGACTCGTGTAAACCGCGCCAGATTTCTCATTTAATTCTGCACAATTCTTGACGTCCACCAAAGCTGAACGGAATGTTGAGCTGGGTTTTTGTGAAACTAAGATGCCTATCGCTTGGAATATCTCTTGTGCTGCTTCATAGGTACTGTGAATATATATTCCACTGGTAATAGCGTTTTGTGTTAAGTATGTTCGGCGCGCTGAATCACCACCTGTTGGTGCCGACTGGGCGGTTTCGGTGCAAACCTCGATTGGCAATGCGTTCAGCAACTACAGATAGGGCCAACCACTTTACCTGGTTTTAATCGTACTGGCTACATTTGATCAAGACAGTGAAATTACCGCCAGCAACTCCATGAAGGTAACTACTAGTACACAGGATAGTCGAGCGGAGTAAACCTGTTCAGCACGTGGCCAGATTTGCAAATCGAACGCTGGCCTGTCGGCGCATACTTGTATGCATCGACACAGTAATTGCCCAGAGCAGGAAGTGGACACCAAGCCTATCACAATCTGACTATGCAAACTGTGACCGCAGCTTTCCCACCAAAATTGGCCTCAGTCAACCCAGAAGGCATGCACATCCCGTTGAATGCAACCACGAGATACTCATACCCATGAAAATTGCCGGATCCAATTAGTCTCGACAATAATCGGCTTCTCTTATCAGATGTACAGATGCACTGGCTCCGTCGTGTCTTATTCGACGCAAACTTCATCGTCGGCTCCTGTAATACTTCCCAGGTAGTACTTTGGAAGGCATTTGGATGCGTCTGTATACGCTGAATGGGCAGAGGAATACTGTCCCCACTGCTGATCCGATCACTGTCTCGTAGATTGACACGATGTTAGAATTGGGTCCCAATCTGTTGATCACTCTGAATGGTTTACCTGTCTGATCCAAACAGCGATTACCCAAACGGAGTCCAGTAGCGAGGCTTTCCTACACAGTGGTAAATTACTAGCTGTTACCTGCGGTCTCCAAACAGGCATTTTCACAATGGTACAAGCTAAATCGCTGTTGAACATGCACGCCTCACTAGCTTTTCCGTACACATGGCGACTGGCCACTCGAGGACGTGGTCGTCTCAACGTGGGTACCCACGCGACCGGCAAGCAGATACGGAGTGCTAACTGTACAGCGATCCAAACGCTGTACCACCAGCGTAAGAAAAGTGCTGTGTTTGCAATTGTTTCCGAAAACTGGAGAACTACCTACGAGATGAACTGCGACCTCCCGGATAATTTCAACGAATACTGGTCCGAGGTACCTTCGGCTCATCCGCACGTTGATGAGCGACCATCTCGCACGATTCTGCCTCCGGACTGGTCCCTGGTCGACCAGATTAGTGGAAATATAATAATACCACACACCTTGAAAAACATGAGAAACACCGCTCCATGTTTGGACAAATTGTTGCCCAAGCATTTGAAACGCATGAAATCTGATGCATTGGCAGGATACCTCAACCTTTTCCTGCTAACCCAAGTTTGTCCAATCCACTTATGCCGTTCCCGCATCACGTTTTTACCCAAAGTGAACAATCCTTCATCTCCCACCGACCTCAGACCTATCGCCGTATCTTCAACGTTGATACATTGTTTCCACAAGATATTGCCCGCTCTTCAGTTCACATTCTAACATCGTGACGGTTACCTCGGGGCGACCTCACTGCTTCGTGCGATGCTTAAAAACTCATGTACTACATCTTCAAGTCTGTGTGCGGCTTTTAACGACGTGTCTAAAGAGTTCGATTTTGTCTCACATGACTGGATTATCAGATCGGTCCGAGCTTTCGGTGCTCCTCCATTTCTAATGCATTACATTGCCGACTCTTACAGGAATGCTTCTCCCACGCTCAATGGCTCCGTTCTCCGATCTCAGCGTGGTGTTCGCCAGGGTAACTCACTGTCCCAGCTTCTATTCATCATGGCAATGGATGAGGTGTTGGCACTATCTCGACCGGAGCTTGGCTACCAGTTATACGATACACTGGTTAGCGGTTTCGCTTACGCCGACGATCTGATCCTTTTCGCTGAGAATCCTACGCGTCTCTCTGAGAAACTTGCAGCCGCCGCTAGTGCCCTGGAACTATCCAAACTGAAGATCAACACGCATAAGACCAAGCTCATGGTCATCTGCCATGATGACCATAAACATAAATCAACCGCCATCTGTGATGAGTCTATCCATTTCGTCCCGGACACTATCCATTCACTAAGCACCTCTGATACGGTGACCTATCTGGGCATCCCATTCACCTGGAAAGGTGAAGCATTCCCTACTCACCGTCTGCAACTTTGTACGATGTTGACAGAAATCACCAAAGCGCCCCTGAAGCCACATCATCTGGTTCTGAAGATGGACCACTCATTAGTGTTGAGCTGAGTCCACTGTAACACGCTCAAGGCTATGAACTGTACGATTCGCCAGTTTATTCGGCAGTGGCTCCACCTTACTAAAACCACCAATCAGCTACATCCATACCCCAAGTCGTTTGGGCGGTTTTGACATCCCAAGTTTATCTACCACTATTCCAATCTTGCGCAAAATCTCGAGTGGAGAGACCTCTCTCCAGTCAGTCTCCAGTTCTGCGGAATGTGGTCAGAGATAATTCGTTTGGCCCTATCTTGAGGATAGTGAACATCTCAGTACGTGTTCAGGATGTAGTGGTGGCGAACAAAGAGGAAGCCCATGCGGTGTGGATGGATAAACTCTACCATTCGCCAGATGGCCGTGGTCTTCAGGAAGTGTCACACTCCACACTCACTAATCGGTGGCTGTTTAACCCAGATCGCATCTTCCCCAAAATCTTTACTCGTGCCATCCAGCTCAGATCTAGTCTCTTGCAGACTGAAATCCGAAATTCACGAGGTGACTGAAGTGACCACTCACTTCTCAGCCGTGGCAACCGCGATCAACCAGAAAGTCTTGGCAATATTTTGCAATCATGCTGAATCACCTATGACGTGCGTTGTGTTCGACATAACCGCGTGACACAAGACCTGGCGAAACGACTGCGTAACTTAGTTTGTACAGTCTTCGAGGAGTTGCGAGTACCAACGGCGAGCTCGTTCATCAAACCCGATGTGATCGTGGTTCGTGACTGCGCTGCTGTGGTGCCTCCGTCAGCATAGTGGATGACTACCAAAGCCAACTTGCCCTTACGAACAAGATCGCGATGTATAGAACCGATTATCACAATACCAACATTCAATCGGTCCTCCATACTTTGGACTGTGATGTGAACTTTGTTTTTCATCCATCTGTGATCATCTCTTTTCCCGATATTATATTTTCCTCTTCAAGTAGCGCTATTCTTCGGCTGGGACTTCCCTCTTACGCAGTCATAGATTTATGTTTATTGACTGTTCTAGGTTCTCTAAAAACCTACGACACATTTATGCGGGGAACCTGGCGTTAACTATTGCCACCTATCTGACAGTTGTCTCACTATGAAGGACATTTTTCTGTCCCGATGTATGAGCCTTGATTGTGATATCATCCGTGTGCCCTGAAGAGCTTTGTGAGACTGACCGTTTACCTTATTATCCTTTACTAATTATCTATGTGTGTATTTTTTCTGTCTTATTCTAAAATTCATCTGTTATACACGGCACAAGTAACTTTTCATTTGATGAACTATTAAGGCTTGCTATTCTTGTGAGGTGACTCTTCAACTGTTCAGTGTTGTTCAGCATGCAGCGTCTCAGATTTAACAGACGGCTTTTTATCACCTTCACCATTTTACATACCTGTTGGTTAATTTTGGTGTCACTGTCTGTTATTTCCTTGAACGAAGATGTGTATATTGCTTATCAAAATAAATGATAGTATGTTCAGTTTTCGTGGGCCCTGCAGTAAATGTCTGTTTGGAACAAAAACGGGTACTCATGACAAGTGAACAGTTTGAAGAGGTACTCTCCGTGTTGTTTTCGACATTCGGATGGGCTACAGTGCTTCTGGTGGCAGGCTGGACGAATGTGATTAAACTTGAGGATAACGTATGTTGTTGTAGGTTTGCGACAAAAAGTATTTTCAAATTTGTCATCATTTTGTTTAACCGATATTTCAAAGGACGCTATGAGTGAATGTTTCTTTTCATTGTCCATGAAAGCTTTTCCATCTACTTTGATATACATGTATAGGAAAACTGATTGCACTGAATAGATGTTGAGGTGGAAAGGTTACAGTAACAAAGGACCGACGGTATAGGTCAAGGCAATTTTGTGCTCATAGCGCTGGTTGTCAGTGCTTAATCATTATTGTAACAACCGTTGTGAGCTGCATAACTTCGGTACATTTTGAAGTCACCTAAACCAGAGTAGTGTGAACAATATATTTACTCTTTCTATTAATTTATCTTGGCTGTGAATTTCTGGTCTACCCATTCAGCTTGTTGATTCGTCGTTACCAGAAATTGTAATGAATGGATTGGACCTGTTTATACCGAACAGTTGGCGGAGCATGAGGAACTGGTTGCATTCTGCTGCATAGTTCCAATTTGTTTGGTGCAAACAGGCTTCAGCAGGTTTCGTGTAAAATGCTTAACAACTCAAGTAGGTAAGAAGGAGCAGCTGTTGCGCAACCCGATAAAAAACAAGTTCAAGATTAGGATCGCTTATTGCTTGAAAGGTAACCGTTACTTAACCCAAATAAATGGCCCTGACACCTTAGAGTGAACTGCTAGTTACAGTGTAACTGTCAAAAACGTTACGAAACCAGCAATAGGAACCCTTAATAAAGGCAACAGCATGTAATAGCTGAAGGTCTCTCCCTTGCGCACCGAAACATCAATGCGTGTTCATGTATGTGTATTATGTTTATCAATTCTTCTCTAGCCGTGATAACAATATGTCCATTAAAAATAGCGTATACCTAACAAACTTCCCTTGTCGTTCTTACTAGCCCCATCATCACAGATGCCACCACTTCCTGCCATTCCAGTTAGACCGATTGCTTCGGATAGGACAGAGAATGTGATCGATCCAGCACATCTGACAGAAAAGCAGGCATTACATGACTCTGGCTGTTCCAGTAGCAATGAATTCAATGGACCAACTCCGCAGCAGTCATCCATGGAAGGTCCATTTCAGAACTGTGCTCAGCTTCGGGGTGTTGATCGTTTCTGGCCGACTTCAACTACTGGTTACACAAGTGTTACCAACACCACACTAAAGGAACCGAGGCTATCCCATTTGTACACTGAACCTCGGTAGGAATTTTCTGTGTGGTTCAAAAATACACCAGTAGCTTAGGGTTGGTAATTGTAAACTTTCGTTGTTCATCAGAAATCCTAACTCACGAAGCGTTTAAAATGGCATGATAATTGTTTAAAGTCCCAATGGATAAACCCTTTCATCCATCATTCTCACCGATCACTTAAACGAAAAGTGGTCTTCAGGCCATTTTTTTGTACGAAATAAAATTGAGGTTATTTACACGACCATTATTTTTGGAGGATTTCTAGATCTTCCAGTGGTCAGCTGAGAGAAAAAAATAATTAGAGAGAATAAAACCATCAAATAAATGTTTTTAACTATATCCTGAAAGGACGTAATTAGATGTACTGACACACGTGGAAAACGTGATAAATATTATCTCAAGAAGAACTCGTAAGTGTTTCAAACATCGGAACTGTCACCTGACACATGAGTCGTACACTCATTCAACGTCTTAAAGTTACAGGTTTTGTTTACTCCGTCTTAGCCCACCATTCAGCTTTGTAGTGATATTGCCAAATATTTCTACAACTTATTGTGCTCTACTGTCCTTCTATTGAAACACTCCTATCCTGCAAGAAATTCTTTCTCTAACGTGATCAACAGAGACTGACATCCACCATCGCCTACCTTTTCTATAAAGCCTTCGGTTTGCACTAATACCGAACTGTGTGAATGATTGGTTCACTGTGCATGTTTTTCTTCTGTCTTCACCAGTTAACTTCGATGAAGAAACCAGGAACTATTACATAACAGTAGCCTCATCGTTAAAGAAGTGTTAGTAAACCTTGACAGTTGATGACATTTCTGCTTCTAGAGCAATAAGTAATAATCAATTGATAACGGTGACAGTCTTAGCAAGTACTGCATCGGGTTGTCCGTTCCAAAATGCTGGTCATTCCAACGATGGACAAAACAGCTCACAGTGAAATGTCAACATTTTCCGCTGTTGTGGTCATAATCACTACGAACTGACAATAAAAGATGAAATAGTTGCACAATAATGATGCTTGTTCTGTTCGTCTGTCTTCTTCCTGATCACAGACGGCTATTTTTGTGTTACCGATAAAAAGATCGCGTAAATGTTTCTCCATTAGGTAGTCAATAACGCGAAACGATGACGTCTTTCTATCCCAAAAGATCAACTGCTCCGGTTAGCAGTTGCTAGTTTGGGATAAAGACTGAATTGAATAGTAGCTAGAACGCATTATTCAGTATTACTGATGTGCTACCGTTTACATCGGGTCAATATGTGGTCTGGTTATTCACCGTGCGTTTGACTTAATGGTACAATACCTACCAGTCCGCGTATGATTTTCAAAATCTCAAGGCAACAACCACCTAGTCAAAACAGAACTAAAATTTTAACCTTCTAGCGTTCCTGAAATTGTTCCTTGATCTAAAGAGCTTCTAGGCTGCTACATCTGCTCCACTTTTTGTAACAATCATACAAACCACTGAATAGTAGTGAAGATGAAACATTTAAGGTTGCACGGCGACGTGAACAGACAACATAGGGAAAACGTGTTGAACTCGAACAAGGACCAACGATACTTTGGTTTGTCATGATGATAACGCGTAAGCTCGAGAAAGTCTTATGACTTGTAAGTGGAAGTGTGTGTAAAAATAGATATGGAATAGAAATAGATTGCATATTTGATGAACACTTTTTAAAGTTTGTGGGCTGGATAGGAATAAATTTATCACAGTTATTAAAATGAATGGAAACAATACACTCAAGGAGAAAGGCACGGAAATAAAGAGATGTCCGAGTGAGCAACGCGAAATAGGACAATGACGAGTATGACCGGAATCAGATAGGTCGTCAGAGTGACAAATAATCTGAAGAATAGTTTCATGGGAAAGGCTGAATCATTTAGGATTTGAGGAGGCAGACTGCAGAAGGTTAGTATCTTAGCTCAGAACGACAAGCAAAACTATGTTATGACCAACAATGACAATGATACTTGAAGACAGTTAATAGCGACTGAGTAAAAACGGATACGGTAAGAATCTTGTTGTGAGTAAAAGTTACCTAGTACTTTTGTTGAAGCTGAAGCTAGCTGACTACTTTTAGGTCATTCCTCATCTTGATGGTCTTTTGCAGAAAGTTATTAGGTTCCGGTGAATTAACAGACCATGGTAACATCAAAAGTGTACTTGTAAACAGAACCCCAGATATTTACTGGGAGATGCTTTACAAACAGAGTGGTGGTGTAGAAAGTGTTGTATACGCGTCAAGGCCGACTGTGTGCCCCACATTCGTGCCTAGACTCAGGCTGCGTCCTGACTGGTCACGTCTTCAACGACCAACGGCTCATTCATCCACGCATATATGAATGACGCTGCCGGTTGTAAATATGACAATATGGTTTTCACTTTTCCTGATTCACGTGTTCTCTCTACCGTTGTTGTAGCCTGTAAGGCTTAATTTTGATTAAACATGTATAGGAATACAACAAAAATTAAGCTCAACATAATCATTCCATCTTTAGAATGCAGGATAAGCAGTTGGCACACCTACGTCACTGAAGCTGACTTCAGGTTGGGCTGTAGATGCTGCGGTACTACTAACGACAATCAGTACAAATGAATGACAGCAAAATTTGAAATGATCTAAATCCCTGAATCGTTGTTAGTAATTTATATCATGCTCAGTTAGTTCTATGAGAACAGTAGCTTCAACCTAACGGAGAAGTCCTGACCATGGGATAAACAAAACGCTTAGTTTATTTCTCTTTTCGGACTGATCGAGTGACCTGAACACTATTCACACAAGATTGTGGTTGAGCATTTGGATATGTTTAGTTGGCCATGCCTGTTGTGAGGTTGGTAGTATCGCACGCACAAGGACCGGATCGCTAACTCAGGTCCGGACGAAGGTATGTACTGCTGATGAACTCTAATAAAAGTGAAACTCCTGTCTGGCGCTTCCGCTCGAAATGGGCCAGCCGAAAGGCTTATCCTAACGCGGAGGCTGTGATCAAGCTGGTGTTCAGCTTGAAAACTATTCGCGAACATGCACGCTGAAGTGCGAACAAATCTGATGAAGGAAATTCGTATAAACAACACACGAAAAATCTGACAAGTTTAGACCGTTCCGCGCAAGCATGTCCGAAGCAATGTCATCTTGAACTGAGCAGGCATACGTAAGTGTGTTCACCAGGTAGGCTGCAAACAGATAACGAATGAAGAGGGTGCCAGTAGGCGGATAAATAGATAATCAGGACAAAGGGGACAAAACTTTTCAGTAGTGAACTACATTACCCATTCCCACTAGGAATCAGGGCAGGTGCACATGAAATAAAGTGGATGCAACAGAACAGTACATGTCTAAAGTAAGTGTATGAGATTTTTGTCCTACGATCAGTTTATAAGCACAAACTTGATAATTAATAACTTACTAATAAGTAGTTTGGCAGATTTATGATTTTTTTGGACGAGACCAAATTGTGAAAAGTCAGGACTTCGGCTGGATTCGATTCAGCGATAGAAACGCCATGCTGTTACGCGGCAAGCACTTTATCGAGTCCAAATTTGAAATTTTCGAGTTCCTAGCATAGCTTCGTAGCTCAGCTGGAAGCTCGTTGGAAGTTTTCCCTACTTGGGGTTTTTTCACTCGGAATCACAATTCACAGATAGTTAAATGCCTGCAATATAAATTAGATAGTTCAAGTCTTTCTATCGTCATGCTTATCTTTTCTCGTGCAATCTACAGTTCACAGATTCCCATGAAACCATGCTGTAACCCGCCAGTGATGCCAACACGAACTCCAAGTGTACTCCAGGGCTTGACAGCCAGATTCCACACGCTTAACCGACGTCACGATTCTGCACTATGTCTCACGGATAACATAAAAAGTATGTTCGTCTGAAGCGTACTTTTGAAAAACATATAACTGATAGATTGTGCATAAAACTAAAATTGTTCACTTGTTTGGCACCTACCAGATGAAATCAAGAAAACTGAGCTAAGTAAGGCTCGTTATAATGAACGTACTGTGCAAAAAGATCCCCATCGTCCAGTTTACAAGTCCCAACGCCAATCGTCCGTTTGTGTTCACGAATTAAATCCAGTTCAAATACTGACCAAATTTTTGGTTAAACATCTTGTATGATACTTTGTATATATTCTTGGCTTACATTTTCTGTCTTGGATTTTCGCCTGTCATTTTCTGTCTATTGAGTAGATTTCATTCAGTAATGACTCGTTCCACCTCTCATGTTGTTCGTGATCAATTCGTTATGGGCTTCATCAGTATCCCAGAGCCGCGTTACAATATTCCGGTCAACACTGAAATACTCGCGTTTCACAGTTGATCATCGCTTGCAATATGTTTTCATCAGGTCAATACAGTTATAAAGATTTTTCAATGCATATCAAAACCAAGAAGTTTACACATTCGTTTACAAATCAGACAAA